>QPHH01000014.1:838255-884092 GCA_003574815.1 Aspergillus spinulosporus | reverse complement strand
TTCTCGCCTGGGATACGTTTCCGATGCCGACTTTGCAATCGCGGCTGAGGTTGACCCTAAGCATGCATACCTGGCGGCATCAGACCCGGCAGCTCGTACGCTAGCAGCACAAGCCATTAACCTACGCGCAGAGCGCCTTGCAACCCGCAGCAGCCATGAAATGCCTGATATAACTCCTAGTTCTCCGCCGCCGCCGGAACCACCGCCGGATCCTGGTCAGCCTCCGCTTAGGATTACAAAGGACCTGCCGGCCACAGTGCTGAAGAACGGGATTTCTGTATATGGAACCACTGAGCGGGTCCGAAAGCTCTCGGATTTGATTTCCCAGTACAAGATTTGGGGGAACTCGCCCAAAGGAAACATGGCATTGATTCCCAAGGACCAATAGATGACCATTCCCCTTGTAGAAGGATGGGAGAAACGGATGCCGAAACCTAAGGTATACCGATTAGGGAAAAAGGATAGGAATCTGGTTGATACGACACTGGACTAATTACATGAGGAAGGAAAGGTCTCATGGGCCGATGGACATACCCCAAGCGCATACCCGGTTTTTGTGGTCTGGAGAAAGATCATCAAGGATGGCAAGTCAGTTATAAAGGGTCGTGTTGTTGTCGACATCCGGCACCTCAACTCAATATCAGAGCCTGATCTGTATCCAGTTCCGTCCCAAGAAGAGATCCTGAATATGCTTCAAGGAAAACGCTATATTATAGTTGTTGATGCAAAACAATGCTTCCACCAATGGCCTGTACAGCCAGAACACCGACAAAGATTAGCAGTTATAAGCCATCAAGGTTAAGAGGTATTTAATATGGCTATCATGGGCTATGTTAATTCAGTGGCCTTTGTACAATGTTAGATGGACCTCACTCTTCGCGAATTTGCCAATTTCTGCAGATGTTATATTAATAATATAGTTATAGCTTCGGCAACCTTTGACAAGCACCTTTCTCATTTATATCAGATTTTTGCCCGCCTGCAATCTCTGAACCTATCCCTGGATCCCAAGAAGAGCTTTATCGGATACCCGTCCGTACAACTGCTCGGTCAGCATGTTGACGCCTTTGGCTTAACAACGGACAAAGAGAAGATCGCGGCCATTCAGCGCCTTCAGTTTCCAGAGACCTTACGCCAATTAGAATCTTACCTTGGTATTACTGGATACCTTCAACATTACATCCCAAAGTATGCATCAATCGTCGCGCCTCTTTGTGATCGGAAAACACGACTTTTGAAAGGCGCGCCCAAAGGTGGCAAGGACCGCAAGGATTGGTCTGCCAAAGCAAAGCTCTCTGAACCAACATATCAGGAATTGGCAGCGTATCAGAAACTGCAAGCAGAGTTCGCCCGTCCCCGATTTCTGACGCATCATGATCCAGATCGACAGCTCTATGTGGACCTTGATGCTTCAGCAGATAGACATGGGGCCATGGTCTACCATGTCAAACCAGACTACGTTCATACAGATCTGACAAAGCCACCCGTACGAACCGCCATACAGCCAGTATGTTTCCTTAGCCGAGGCCTCACATCGGCAGAGTCACGATATTGGCCTACCAAAATGGAAACTTCCTGCTTGGTTTGGGTTGTACGGAAAATACGCCACATAATAGAAGCAGCTCCAAAACATATGCCTGCTGTTATATATAGTGACTATTCTGCAACAGCAAATATATCTTGACAAACATCATTAGATTCCGCGGCCACAGAACATCTTAACCTTCGCCTAATCAGAGCTTCACAGTACCTACAACAGTTCAACCTTCGGGTCCATCATCGTCCAGGGAATACAAATCTCGTTGCGGACGGCCTTTCTCGCCTACCCCGCGGAAACGGGCCAAAGAAAGGAGAGCTGGACCTGGATAAGCTCTTGGAACATTGCTTATTTGCCCTGATATCCCATTATTGGCTTGGAATTTCCGAGGTGCATCTTAACCCTGACTTTATAAAACATATTAAGCAGGAATATCGAAACGACACGCGTTGTTCGGCCATATTCCGGGTTCTTCATGATGCCAAACTTCAACAAGGATCCCAAAGGCCTCATGATATGCCTTACAAGCTTGACAACGGCCTTCTGTTCCTCCTAAAGGACTCCGGCGAATCATGGCTTGTTATACCAAGAGGCTTGAACCAAGAAGTCTTCCGGATGATTCATGATAACCAGGGGCATTGCGGACTTAACACGGCAATCGCCAAAATGCAGGGCTTAGCGCTTTACAAAGGCGTACGACAACTCCGAAAATACATACAGACGTGCCCATGCCGATTATCATCAATCCCCCATCACAAGCCTTATGGATGCCTCAACCCAATTCGTACGCCGGATAGTCCCTACCAGATACTTACCATGGACTTTATGGTGAGCTTGCCAACTACCGACAAAGGAAATAACCAGATCTTAGTAGTTGTCAACAAATTCTCCAAACAAATAGGCTTAGTACCAGGCTTGTCGAGATGGGATGCTGAACAATGGGGAGAGGAACTAATATTATTTATACAGACCGCCAATTGGGGCTTACCAATCCAAATCATTTCTGACCGGGATCCCCGGTTTGTTGCTGGGGTATAGAGAGGGATGTTTCAAGCTTTAGGGGTCTTATGGCTCTATTCCACCGCATGGCATCCTCAAACAGATGGTCAGACAGAGCGATCAATTCAGGTGGTCGAGACTATGATGCGCCATCAGCTCGTACTGGAGCCAAAGTTCCAGGGCTGTTGGGAGCGTCTACTGCTGCCTATCCAAGCAGCATTAAACAGCTCAAAAAAGACTTCAACTGGGTTATCACCGCATAAATTAATGTACAGCCAACCTCTCCGCCAACCATGGAACTTGCTCCGCCAGATGTCGGACCAAACCTTTGCTCTCCGCCAGGATGCTCAGGAAGCTCTAGCCTACGCCGCCATTCACATGAAAGAGCAATATAATAAGCATCATTAACCTATGCATTTTAAACAGGGCGAAAAGGTTCTGTTACAGCTTTATAGAGGATATAATATACCCGCCAACAAGTGCCTTAGCCGGAAGCTAGGACAGCAGTTTGCCGGACCTTTTAAAGTACTACAACGCGTTGGTAAGGTTGCCTATAAGCTGGACTTCCCTTCAAAGCTTCACATACATCCCGTTGTGTCAATCTCGCAGCTCGAGCCTTTCGTGGAGGATCCTTACAGACGATGGCCTGATAAGCCTGGTCCCACGATTGATAAAAACTTTTCGGATGATAACAACCAATATAAGGTCGAACACATTGTTGACCGCAAGGTCCAATTGGTCGGACGTAAACAAAAACCGGTTATCAAATACCTTGTACAATGGAAGGGTTACGGCAGCAAGGATGATTGGTAGCTCACAAGGGAGCAGCTAGAGGGAGCGGAGGAGCTTGTTGATGATTACGATAAAAATCATCCTTTCTGACGCCGAGGTCGGCTTTTTTCTTCCGGGGGCACTTTGTTGCCGTATCCGTCATATCTGCTGGCTCATCCCAGGCAGAGCTCATCCCGGGCACGGTGCCCAGGATGAGCCTTGTTGTATAGCGTTGCTGCATGGCATCGACTGGCTCCTGCCTGATCCAGAAGAGGAAAGCGGTTGGGCGTCGGGCAGAATAATAAATGATATCATTAGCGATAGCTTCAAAACAACAATCAATCATACTTCAATCAATCAATCAGACTCTTTGCGTAATTGCAACAGGTGGAGCAACATTAGACTGTAAGGATAAAAAAGCCCCTCCCAGATTCAGAAATATTCAATATTTCTTGCTGATTACAGACGATGCAACCCGATATCAATGGGTTTACACCCTTTGAACCAGAGATAAGGCTATTCCCACCTTCCAGGGATGGCTCAAGCATATCAAAAACCAAGGATATAGCCCACCAGCTTTCGTACGAAGTGATCGCGAATTTATAACCAAAAACGTCAAGAAACTATGCCAAACCTATGGCCTAATCTAGGAACCAACAGCTGCAGACTCCCCATGGCAAGATGGCGTCAGTAAGCGCGGAATACAGACGGTTTTGCAGTATACACGGGCAATGTTATATGATTCAGGATTACTGCGCTGGCTATGGCCGCAGGCTTTACAGACAGCTGTCTATCACATGAACCAATTACCTACAAGAGTTCCCTTGTACAATGATCGACAGCCTATGGCACCAACCAGCAATCCAGAAATCCAGCCATGTACCCATTTTACACCCTATTCCGCCTGGACCAATGGTGATGCCGATATCAAGCATCTTGTCAAATTTGGGTCACCTGCTTGGATGCACCTACATGGAGCTTCAAAACATGCTGGTAAGCCAACTAGCAAGATCGATCCAAAGGCCAAGAAGGTATATGTTGTCGGATATAAAGGCTCCCATATATATGTTATTTGGGACCCTGAAATCAACCAACTCCGTGACACCAGTGATATCTCGATCAAGGAGGAATTCAGTACTCCACAGAGCAAGCCGTACAAAGCTCCCCAAGCCACCAAAGCCGCCGAAGCTCCCGAAGCTGCCGAAGCTGCCGAAACTGCCGAAGCTGCAGAACCTAAAACCAATAAAGACCCTCCTATGCAGGATGTATTAGACATTACCTCCAAGGATCAGCTCTATTAACCTGCCAAAGGATTTGCTATTTTAAAATCTACTGAATCACCTCTACCTGAGCCCAAATTGTACAATAAGGCTATTAAAGGCCCCGAATTAGCTCAATGGCATGCAGCAATGCAAGAAGAGATTAATACCTTGAAAAGGAAACAATGTTGGGATTTGATCTGAAAATCTGACATGCCTGCTGGCACACGTGCCATACCAGGAAGATGGGTTTATAAAAAGAAGCTTAATCCCGACAACTCCATCTATTACAAAGCATGATGGGTAATCAGGGGGAATCTTCTTGATATATTGGAATTCAAAGGAGCAATATATGCCCCAGTTGTTGATCCTATTACTTCACAAATCTTGTTTGGCGTCAGCGCCCAAAAAGGCTGGCATATTATCCAAGCAGATGCAGTTCTAGCATTTCTAAATGCAAAACTAAAAGGCCAACCAATTTATATGCATTAACTACTTGGATTTGCCAAAGGGGAGCCAGGGACCCTAGTTTGTTTACTTTGCCAATTGCTCTATGGCCTAACCCCGTCCGCGTGCCTATGGTATGATAATTTACAGGCATATTTGGAATCTATAGGATTTAAGGTTTCCCTGCATGATCCAGGCCTATTCATACATACTACAAAAAAGCTTTATATCACCACCCATGTTGATGACTTCATGATTGTTGGTGAAAAGCACCAAAACGCCGTACAAGCACTTAAAAGCTTGAAATCCCGATTTGAAATCAAAGAAGTGCCGGAATTCAAATAATATCTAGGCATGAATATTAAAACAACGCCTACGGGCATCCACCTATCACAGGAGGATTAGATTGATGACCTTGTCAACTCTTTTGGGCTCCATGATGCCCATCCTACCAAATCACCCCTTGGTCCTGGAACAATTATTGATGATGCTCCAGATTCAAAAATCAATATTAAAGAATACCAGCATGGTACTGGCGTCTTGCAGTATCTAGCTACAAAAACCAGACTGGATATTAGCCGAGCTGCCTGCTTCCTTGCTGAATACAATACAGCACCCACAGCCAAGTGCTGGGCAGCCCTTATGCATGTAATCAAATACCTGAAAGGCACCCGCAGCCTAGGGATCAAATATCAACATGATCCTGCAGCCAATATCAAGCCCCCCGACGCCTTCAGTGATTCCGATTGGGGTGGACCTCATACAAAAGCTCGCCGATCAGTGGGCGGATATGTTTTCAAGCTTGCCGGAGGACCAATTGCTTGGCAATCAAAGCGTCAAACCTGCGTAGCAACCAGCTCCAATGAAGCTGAATATATTGCCGCATCTGAAGCCTCACGCGCAGCCTACTGGATACGCGAAATCATGAAGGATCTTTGATTACTTGATGACCAACAAGCACCCGGTATCCCACTACATATGGACAATAAAGGAGCTATTGATCTTACTACATCCGACATGCAAACAAAAAGATCAAAGCATATCAACATCCGCTACCATTACACCCGTGATATGGCCGAACAAGGCATCATCCATATCAAGCAGATCCCTACCGCCGAAATGGTTGCAGATGGTACGAAGCCTCTGGGATCTGAAGCTCACTCTAATTTCATTCGTCTACTAGGTCTCCAAAATGATGCTTAATATTTCATGTATTTAGACCTGCTCATGATGACAATCTCGCTCGAGGGGGGGTGTCGGGGCATACTGCCCTCCAGTACCGCCTGCCCCTGGGGTTCGACCTCGATTAGTCATTATTTAGTAAGCTAGTTATTTAGATAGGCAGGCCATTCCGGCCACCCAATGGGAAAACAATCCATCTCTTCCCACATGAGCCTCATGTCACGTGCCACGTAATCTGTGTGGCATGATCTCTGACCCCTGGCTTGATCCCTTGATGTGTTGTACGTTGAAGCTGAGGAGATTACTATCGTCATCGAGATAGCGGGAATCAATCGTCATATGGCATCCTATCCTTAGTAGACTACGTTCGTGTAGTTGATACAGCTTCCTTCTGCCCTTTCTCCTTTGAGCATTCACAACAATATGGGAGACCAGACAGAAAGCCAAGCACATTGAGCTGCTTCAAAAGAAAGTTGATATAACGAAATAAAGGAAGATCAAGCTGAATGAAGGGTTTTGAACTTGGTTTGACGAAAATAGCATTCTAGGTCTGTTTTGGATAACCCTTCTGAGAGATCGAGCATCGCTATTCCCAATTCCTTAGAGCCTGGAAGCCCGTTCTCAGAGTGCAGCCTGAGGCAAAATCTCGACTAAACTGGCTTAGGCAGGCGCTGTTTGATATGTTTGCAACCTGCACGTCAGCTCAATCCGGAGACCACATGTAATATGTGTAAATGCCGTGAGATAACTCCAAGACGGCTAATCCCCTTTGGGATGCGCTAGCCCAAGGTAGTAAGGTCAACTTATCATTAACTAAAATATTATTGAGAAAATATACCGCTAAGCCAAAAAGCGTCATGACTTCCAGATTAGTCTTAGACAGTCATATTTTCAAGTCGACACACCCCCTCAGTATGAAAGACTTGTATTTCCATACTGAAAGTAATACATTTGATACCATTGCATTACACGTGATCTTTATAGTACAGACACCCAAACTGTATGATTTCTTTATAGCATTCAGCTATCTTGGATGTTTTCTTGACACTACCCAATGCGGTCATATCTTCTAACACCGACTTATACTAGGTACAATGCCATGAACTGGATTCGAACAGTCGACCTTGGGGTGTGATATGAGGAATTTTCACTTATAGTGGAGAACCGGGCTCATAACTATTGAGAAAATATACCGCTAAGCCAAAAAGCGTCATGACTTCCAGATTAGTCTTAGACAGTCATATTTTCAAGTCGACAAATATACTACCACTTGCCCGTAATAGATATTTCCTCCTCTAATTTGCCTTGACTTCAATCTCCCAAGAAATAGTCTTAGACTCGTTACTAACTAGTTACAACACTGCAAATTCAAGGTACTATTGATATTCTAGGATAGCTGCAAGACATATTTTCTCTTGACTAGTTTGCAACTAGTTAGATATAGCAATATGTTGCGGTAGTAAGATATAAGACCGTGGAAAGAAACAGCTGGGCTGTAGCCAATTCTTAAGTCGGCTATTCCTTTTTTCAAACGCGCTAGCCCAGAATAGTATGGTCGGGTTAGATTAGCTAAGAGTAGAGTTATCTGCGACCACCTCAATCCGACATAACATTACTCCAAAAGATGCATCCCATCTAGGTACATCCATTTTCAGATGGCACGGCACCTGGAGCCTTGGGAGCTGTATAGAATGATTATATGATGCAGAACACAATACCTATTTCGAACATCTACTCTCATCAAACCAACCCCAGGAACACGCAATCGTTTGGCACCGCCAGAACTCCTTTGGTTCACGTCAGCTACCCACTAGCTTTTACCCCCTCTATAGCGAATGTCCTTTAGACAATTCAATGTGCAGTCTGAGAATTGCTGCTTTCCTGCCTGCTGTCAAGACTGTTACACCCGCCAAAACATGCGTGGTGGCCGCGGAGGTACCATTGGGGTCGTATTGCATGGACAGAGCATGGGAAAGGTGTCGACAACAGCTTGCCGCTGTGATTGATCTTGTCGTTGGCGAGATAAATATCGCAGCGGTATTCAATCAACGAAGGCTCACTTTGTTCCCTCCGATTGCTAGTCTTCTGTCTCTCTCGCGCGATGACTCCCGCTGGAGTCAGTGCTGTACCGGTTGGTCTTGGATCGAGGCTGCTTTCGGCTACTGCTGCTATCGTCGCTGGGGGCCTCTATCTGTCGATGAGGTCCAGCTCTTGCAGCGCATTAGAACGCGCGAGTTGTAATCTCTCAAGACGAGACTTGTGCTTGCAGGTATCTGAAGATTATCCTGTTCACACAGAACGTACAATTTATACTATCCGGGGATCGTTCAGTCTATCCCATAGAACACATTTAGAATGTGCAGATGGCCACTCAAAGAGAGCAAATAAAGAATGCATTGGTATTCCTGCTTAGGCGTCAAATGCACGGCCCATGGGTCGATGGGCACAGTCCCTAGCAGTCACGTCACACCGAAACCCTTGTAGGTAGAGTGACCAGGTGAGAGGTAGTGCTTCCTCTATCAAGGTAATCAGACCTTATTGAATCCAGTGCAGAACAGATACGCCATGAGTAGAATGAGTCAATGTAAGGCACGGGATTGAAGAAGTGCTTATCTGGGCCATCCACTCGCCGTCTTGATTCAACATACTGTTCAGAACGTAATGCATGAGATTCCAGGCTTCATGATATCCATATATATTCTCTAATAGTAACGCTCTCTTCTGGTATGGATGGTAATTCCGGTCAGTCAAAGCTTCCCGTCTGCAGCCCCCTTCGGTTTGGGGCCATCGCCTATCCTCTCCAGCACAAAATACAAAGGATGATCCTCAACCGCACCCGCCGCATCCATGACTCCCATGACAGTTCGGTCATCGATCACCCTGAAATAATCAATGATCGGTTTATCATTGTAGACCATCGCTGCCGAAACAACATTGTTATATCTGACCTCGCGGATCCGCGCTTTGCCCATGAAGCTATTCACCACTCTTCCGTGCCCTTTTTTGGTTTCAGAGTAGGGGAGGGACGCATCGAGAGAGATGATTGGATCCACGTCTTCAGTCGAGTGGAAGTCCTTGCCTACCCAGCGGGCTGCTTCAAGGGCTGCGATGCCGGGGTGGTTTGTTAGGGCACAGGTCCCGTGCCATGAGCCAAGGAGACCGGTGGCGGGCAGGGGCGGGAGGGAGTTGAATAGGTTTGTTGCTGCTAATGGCGTGATAGGCTTTGAGGAGAGAATGTTGGTGAGGGTCTCTTGGTGGCTGGGTTGGAGCGTCAGGTAGACTATCGTGGATAGGAAGGAGGGTACCGTACGACTTAGTGGACATTATGGCTCTGAGCTCGCGCGACGACTGTCTAGAAACGGTGTGACCTCTTGCAAGGACCAATTGAAGTCAGTTTCTGTCGATGCAGGAGCCGACGGATATTTATCACTCCATGCTCTTCTGTTGGTTGTATATCCGACGGACCGAGGTGGTCTCGTCCCGGCTGACTCGAGTGCGGAGATCACTATAGACAAAACGGGCGAGAGCCTCTCCACAACGCCAAGTATGAATCTGCGCGGACGGATTACTATAGGAACCGATACAGAAACTCCAGGTTCTGCAGGTTAAGTGCGTCCGCTTCATCTTCAAACGGTACCCAGCCGTACCAATCGTCTTGCGGTGCAGGCATTGGCATGAGCATGTCTCCAGCACCAGTGCCAGTGCCACAACTAGCGCCAGGGCCAGAGACATGACCACTAGACCCTGTAACAGTCGACGTAGCAGTCGCTGAGCCCACATCGTTGCCCTCTACGCTGTCTCCCTCAATCTGGCCCTCTTTTGTTCGCCGCAGACTTTCAGCAGTGCGATCGTCCAGCCCCCGAAAGAATAATTGCAAGACCCAGTTCTCCAGATCCCAGGATTTTTGTAGTTCTTCAAGACTGAGTAGGCAGAGCCGCGCGCGGTGTTCGGCAAGAGTCCGCATCGTTCCGCTGTTTCGTCGGTGGTGGATGGTGTGGATGCAGAGGGTTGAGAAAGCGTGGGTTATCCTAAACCGGACGTCCACTGTTAGCCTGTGCCTATTTAATTGGGGAGGATGAGGTAGAGTACAAATGTGGCGGCGCATGCTGGACTAGGTGATGTGATAGCAAATCTTCCAGAATCCGTGTGCTTTTCGTTGCGGCATCCAGGGCAGCCTGGCCATTGTCGAGGGGGGTTGGATCTAAGAAGGTGCGGCGGTGGAGGAGGATATATAAATTTCTATATGGCAGCAGACGAAGTCAGCGGAGGTGTAACGAGAATGGGGTGCGCCAGCTCACTCACTGGTATGTCATATGCAAAAGCCCCGTCAGGAACAGCGAACGTGGCGACACATTGTCCAGTCGAAGTTCGACGGGCAGCTGGCAATTCCACAAGTAGAGCTGCTCGTCGAGGGCGTTTCTCGTCGCGAGATCCGGTCGTTGGTGGTGGAGGTATTGTGTCGAGACGATCGTCCGGACTGTGAGCAAACGGACATCAGCAGCGCAATCAAGAAAGGAACAGAGAAAAGGGAAATCCATACGGAGCCGAGCCAGTTTGGCCATCTCAACAGGATAAACAATATCTTGTGGGGTTTGGCGGCCGAAAATATCGCCCTCGGGAGTCTCCTCTTCCACCACATCGTCTGGCTCCAACATGGCCACGTCGCCGTCTTCATCGCGGATCCGGGGGGGCAAACCCAGTGCTGCGGCGCTCTGTTGATCGCGCGTCTGCCGATCATCATTAACGATGCCCGAAGAGCCTAGTAAACAGATATGAACAAACATATAAAGCCCACCAAATCCGTTTCCACAACCTCTTCTCCCTCGATGGAGCCGAGAATTGGGACCTGGGCAGCCGTCAGTCTGGCCACTACAGTGGACAACAAAGGAAGAAAAATAGGGCAAGCCATACATCATGTGCATCCCCCTCTTCTGTGCGAGACTGATGGCGATACCCAACCAATACCGCACATCGCGCTCCTCGCTGGGCCCGCCTCGCCAGAAGCTCAACATGAAGAGCGCCTGCAGCTTCACAATGGGACTTGGCTCCGCATCAGCTTCGTAGATTGCCTTGGCGCGCGAGTAGAAAGAGAATTTTGCGCGGTAACGTAGGGGGAATTCCGTCTTTGCAAAGGTGTCGTCGTCGCAGAGGCTTACGCCAATGAAGAGCATCGACTGGAGGAGCAGAGGGGGGATATTGCTGGGACTTGCACCTGGAGCTGGCTGTGTCCTGGCACGGCAGATGGCTGCGCGGTCCACGATGGGGAAGCAGGGATGGAACCAGCGAAAGTAGGCTTGTAAGAGCGCATCGACGGTAGCCTCTGGTGGAAAGGAGAGGGCGCCATTGGACTCGAGCTGCGCGGCTTGCTGGACCTGGTGCAGACGGACGGCCTCGTCGCGGGTGCTGGTAGGCGCGAGACGGTCGGGGAGGGGGTAGTGCAGCCTTGGTGGTTGGGTAGGATCCATGACAGATGTCAGGGGGCTAGACTCGCCCAGAAACACAGTTGAGTCGTGGATTCGTGGTTTCGCTGCGTGGAGTTTCGATGAGGTCGTTGGGCCGGTTGCGGATGGCGCTTCAAGGGCTTGGATGGCTTGTCCAGGCTGGGTCACCTGTCCTGACTTGAACGTCTTCTTACGCGGGTATCTAACACTCTATTAACATGCGATCATCATTTAGATCGAAAGTCAATGGGTGAGTACTTCCCCCGCCGCGAGACTCCAACTTCGCAGGGGACCTCTTGCGCAACGCAGTTGGAGCACGGGCGCTGCTGCAGGACATTACAGCGGATGCGGCGACCATGGCAGTGGATACAGGCTTGTTTTGCTCGTCGAAGTGGCATTCTGGCAGTATCCATCACAACAGTTGAGATGCCGAAGAGGGAGAGTGAGATGGCTTCTCCACGAAGATGCAGGTGGCGCTCGGCTATATGCTCGGCTTTATGCTCGGTTACTTACTTTTTGTGCGGGGATAAAGACATCTTCTATCTAGCTCTTGCTACAAATTACGACAAACAGTTTTATAGAAGGAGACAGAAAAAATGTTACGGCTATTGAGGCTCTCGCATGTCTGCAACAGACGGCTCTTCTCATCCTCCGCCCGTCGGCCCCTCATGGACCTGACGGGCTTCTCTGAGAACCAACTAATGGTCCGCGATGCCATCTCAGGCATCTGCGCCAACTTTCCAAATACGTACTGGCAGGAATGTGACCAGCTCGAGCGCGACCCGAAAGAGTTCCACGCGGCGCTTGCAAAGGCTGGGTGGTTGGGAATCGCCCTGCCCGAGGAGCACGGGGGCGCGGGACTCGGTATGACACACATAAAACACCAAAAAAATAGACCAATTGCGAGACCGAGACTGACTCAGGAAAAGGCATCTCTGAAGCAACGATTATGATGCAGACAATCACGCAGTCGGGTGCGGGAATGGCCGGTGCGCAGTCCATCCATGCAAACGTGTATGCAACACAGCCGCTTGCAAAATTCGGCAATGAACAACAGCTTAATGAGACAATACCAAACATCATCAACGGCAAATGGCGAACGTGCTTTGGCGTCACCGAGCCAAATACCGGGCTTGAGACACTGGCATTGCAGACCCGGGCCGAGCTCAACAGCGCCGGGACGCACTACTCCATCACCGGCCAGAAGATCTGGATTACATGCGCACAGGTTGCGAGGAAGATGATCCTGCTGGCGCGGACAACGCCAAGAGAGGAGGTGTCCAAGCCGACGCAAGGGCTGAGCATGTTCTGCATCGACATTGACAGGAACGAGCCCGGACTGGAGCTGAAGAAAATCAAGAAAATGGGCGGTCGTGCTGTGGATGCGAACGAGGTCTTCTTTGACAAGTACCAAGTCCCTGCATCGACGCTTATCGGCCGCGAGAACGAGGGTTTCCGGATGATCCTCCATGGTATGAACGCAGAACGATGTCTCCTCGCTGGTGAAGCTCTTGGATTGGGGTACGTCGCTCTCGAACGAGCGGCGGAATACGCGAACACCCGGCATGTGTTTGGCCGCGCCATTGGCCAAAACCAGGCGATCGCGCATCCGCTTGCCGACGTCTACATGAAACTCGAGGCGGCAAAGTTGGCCACATACCACGCGGCCAGGTTGTATGACGCCTCGCGGACGGACGAGTCCATCCCCGCGCATAGTGTTGGAGTGGCGGCGAACAGTGCAAAGTACCTTGCTGCGGAAGCGGCTTTTACGGCGTGTGAGAGGGCGGTCTTGACCCATGGAGGCATGGGTTATGCGATGGAGTACGATGTTGAGCGATGGCTGAGAGAGTGCCTGGTTCCCAGGATCGCGCCGGTCAGTCGCGAAATGATCCTGAATTACGTGAGTGAGAAGGTCCTAGGGCTGCCGAGAAGCTACTAGTGTAAGACGGCAATAGCAATATCGATAGCAATAGTAAATGACAGGTATTGTCCTGCAACTCGGCCAGCACTTCCTAGCTGCCATCGTTGATGTCTATGCATTGGCGGGGGACGTAGTCCTCCCCTCTGTTGATATATCCAAGGTCGCCTGCCCGGTTGATCTTGTGTTTCTCTTTCTCTTTCTTCGCCCAGCTATACTCTAAGCACTGCATTCAAATTACCCGTCATTCGAGATGCGCCAGGGTCTCGACGATATTCCTCTTCCTCTGCCAACCCACTCAGGCCCCTCAGCCTCCCAGTACTCATATAGCTCTATATGTCGCCACAGAAAATGTCAGCAGTGTTTCAAGTATTTCAAGTAATGTCGAGGGTATTCAGCATATTTCAATCAGGCTCGAGAGAGACGTGGGTATGAAATACATAAGTACGAAGAGTTTATCAGTAGGCTTCTTGTCTGAGGCTGGCTATGGGGATAGTCTGCTAATGTTTCATGATGGCTTGCCGACCGGCCGTCACAACCCAAATATATATGAGAAGAGTTTTGTTCATTACTTTATACCACTCATTACGGTGACGGCTTCGACACTGGCTTTGTGTCCGTGTCCTGCCCTGTCCTGGCTCTGCATCCGGTGGCGGGAGGACGGAGGACGGAGCCAGCCTGGATCCCGCTCCGTGCCCTAACTCCAACTATATAACCAGATCACGACGCAACAAGACAACCATCACCGTCACAATAGCGCCATCATTCTTGATATTAAGTATTTTGAATTCTCACCGAGTTTCACGATCCATCCAAAATGGCCCCCATCACCGTCGGTGCCCTCCTTTTCAACTACCAAGCGATCGACGTTATTGGCCCTTTCGATCTACTCAACTCCGCCGGCAAGGCCCTCTTGACGTCTCTTTCCCACTATACGACGGTGAGCTCGGAAACAATTGCCAAGGCGCCGGAGTTCGTCTTTCATCATATTGGCGAGACCCTGGAACCGATGACTCTGACTTCTGGGGTTACCCTTGTTCCGACAACTACAGTCAACGATGCCCCCGAGCTCGACATTCTTTTGATTGGAGGGGACAATCCAAATCGTTCTAATATCCCAGAGAGTTTCAAGGAGTTCATTCGACGCCATGTCGCTAGCGGAAAGCTCTTGTTTACAAACTGCACGGGGGCGGCTGTCGTCGCACAGACTGGGGTGCTTGACGGGAAGGCGGCGACAGTGAACAAGATCGAGTTTAATTGGATTAAACAGAAGTATCCGGCTGTCAAGTGGACCAAAGCGAAGAATTGGGTAGTTGACGGAAATATCTGGACTGGAAGCGGTGCAGTAGCGGGGATGGATATGGTTGCGCATTGGATCAAGGAGAATTACGGGTTAGACGTTTTGACGGAGGCTGCCAGAAGTTTGGATTTTGAGCCCAGGGACGTGGACGGATTATTCACTGTGTTGCCGCCACGATTTGACGCCAATGGGAGGAGGGTTGCTTCGCATGTTTTCCCTTGAGTGAGGGTGCGGCAGACTGTGAGGAGTAAACTGAAGAAACTATATATTATTGCTGAGAGTTGACTTCCTGTATTTTATTTGAAAATTAGAGCCATTTGATTCTGGTAAATAAAATATCTAAAATTATATAAAAACCATATTTCTACTGTATATATATCCACTATATATAGATTTATAATTTAAAGATGCTATAGGAATTACTTCAAGAATACAGGAAGGCTGGTGGTACTTTGAGTTTGCTGTAACTTAAATAGATTACTGTAATAGGGCTGTTATGCTGCCTTATAAATTACTATCATTCTGCCATGCTTTATCGTAGAAATTTAGTATCATATATTTCTTGGCAGAGATTAAAGTATACATTATCTATATTATACCATGTATTGTAAGGTAACCTATACATTTTTAGTCCTTAATCAACTAGTCAATATCTTCCAGTATCCACATTATTAAATAATGTAGTGTATTCATGCTTTTAGGAAGCTTAAATCTGAGCTTTTGTATAATTGCAAACGGAGGTGTTGACAGAAAATAATCATTTCGGTTTTCTCCTAACAGTCTGCCGTAGTGAGGGGACAGGATCTGTGCGCGTGTGGCGGATTCACTGGTTTTCGGCCAAGCTATATAGAGCAGGTATCCGTCACCAGAAGGTCGTTCAAAAATTTTTCGTTCTCAATGTTTTGAATTTCCTCAGCAATACAGCGCTGCAGTCTGGCATCCTCCATTGTACTTTCGCCAGCCGGCCGCCGTAGATTGCGCATTGCAGGGCATCGATGCCTTTGAGTAGAGGGGGCGGAGTTGCTGCCGACGAAGCTTGGATGCGCAGAGACTTCGCAAGCATTATTCGGAGTGGGATACTTGCTAGCCGAGATGAAGGATGCCCTCACGCTCTCAACCATGTCAGGAAACATTGTGAAAAGACAGTTGTCGTTTGAGGCCTGGCTCTCAGCTCGTCGTTTAGGCTCAGAAGACCGTAGACGGTAGGTCAGCATATCGAGACACTCTGGCAAATTCACGGAATCTTGTGCAACTTCGCTGCTCCAGTCGGGGATCTCCGGTAGTCCAATGGATAGCCTGTACAGCACTATTATGGCCAATATAAGCTGGTACCATAGTGAGAGAGGCAGTTTAGCGTGCTCTCCTTCCGGGATCGCCATAAACGTGTCAAATAGTTCTTTGGCACAAATAAGACATTTGGTTAGGTTGACAGTCACTTTGGAACTTGCCGATGAAATCGAGTCGCCTGGGAGATTTGTAGGGGGTCGCCTTCTCTGCCCGTATCTGTACACCAGCCCCATTTCGAAAATCCTGATCTTCACAGCGTGGTATCCGCTCGATAGTATGACTAGTACTTTCAGTGAAATATAGACTTCAACGGAACCCGGAATCTTACCTGCACATCGGCTGTCGGGGGGGAGAGAAGTCCACCACTCTTCCAACCGAGCGCTGAACCTCTCAGGGCGGGAAGCATTAATTTGGGATACTCCTAGCTGGTATGTGTCGCAAACCTCCCGCGTCAACTGCTGCAGTCTGATCAACGGGCATATCAATTCGTCGGTCGGGAACTCCTGATCGTGTTGCAACATCCTTGTACAACGCAGTACGTGCTCTGAGCAGTGGAAGTTTTCTGGCTTTGATGTGGCTGTTGCTATACTATTCGAATATTGTCAGCCGAAGCTTGGACTTCGCAGATAATGTTGAGTTCATACAGGCTGGAGAGATAATAGCAGCCAAGATATGCACGACATGCTTCGCGACTGCAAAGGCCGCCCGGTTCAGTTGGGCCCTCGATCAGGTCGGCAATTTTCTGCTCTAGATCAAGCTCAACGACCATACTGATCGCCATCTGCAGATATTGGTAGGTCTGCCGGCTTCGTGGGTCCAGGTAAAAGTGAAACCTAAATCAGTCAGTTCTGCAGCGGAAAGGGACAGGATACCCAGAACAAACCAGGCCAGATGAACAAGTAACCCTTGCAGTAGGTCTAAGTCTTTCTCCCCAGCTATGACGACACGATGGCTGAAGGTCTCTTTCAATTCCTCAGCGAGGGCATGCTGTAAGTTACTGGATCTCGAGGAGGCGCATGCCACCGCCGAGAGCAAGAGGAAAGGCCGGTCTTCGGCCATGTACGTGACGGTCCAGTCAGCTGGAATGACGACAAAGGGAAAGTAGTGCGCAAGGGAACGAAAGCCATCAAGGAGATGCTCAAGGACGACCAGGTTGAGTCCCAGGTCCGCGACCCAGCTGCTGTCAGCACTTGTGGGCGTTGCCCATGTCATGGCTGAAGAACAGCCAGTATTCGAGTCCATGGTCCGGACGAAGTCCATATTCAACTCCTCATTCAACTCCTCGAGGACCCCCTGGTCTAGCCATCCTCCTCCCATATCATCATGAGCTTGGTTAGCTGTGCAAACAGTACTCACGGCACGCTCAGGACCCTCGGTAGATTCATTGCCATCAACAGTGGGCGCTGCGGTCGTTTGTGACAGAAGACCAAGTAAGTCCGTTATTTTGGTCTCTAGATCAACGAGACGTCTACTTCGCCGTCAGTGGTTTCTCCCAACACAGTGAGCACCTACGGTCTCCTTTGTCTTTGCCGAGCTGGCTGTTTCGGCTCTGGGACTATGCACTGTGTCTTTGCTTTGGTACATCTGTTTGGCAGAAGGATCAGAACTGGTGCCTACATATCCCCTGCAGACGTACTTGGTGCATGGCTTTCCCGGTTCAATTCGGACACATTTTACTTTCAGGACTCGACATTTCTCGCACGCCTGCGCCATAGAACTGATTAATGATCGAAGAGTAAACAGATTTCACTATTCGGCTTATCTCAATGATGTTTGTAACTTCGGACAAATCCGTCCAGATGACGTGAGAGACCTGGTCTGACAATATTCATGGCTGACTAATCCTTGTCGAAGGGGTGCCTTCCGTTTTCGGAAAGGTCAGGTGTCCAGGCCTCGATCTCTCCCTCGAAACGTCGCAGGATCCCTCATCCAGCTCTGGCGAAGAGCCATTAAGACTCACTGTATGCAGACACAATGGCGGCTTCTTTTGATGGTGTTCATCCCATGGGCTGAGTGTGCAGGGACCCTTCTTGTTTACCCCGCCACAACACAAGCGAAACGCGAAAAAAGCAAAACAAGTGACCTGCACAATTAGACCAAAGCTCTTTACCATGTCCTAGCAAATCAAGTGAGACGCATTGAATCAGCAAGCATGTGACGCGGATGCACTCAGCCTCAGCCTTGTCACCAACCCAGCCATCTTCTTCTGCTGCGTTCTCCATGCAAGCCCGGCAATGGCACCAAACGCGTACGACAGCCTTCATAAAGAGATTTACGATGAGGTATACTCGCATCTAGCAAGGAAGGACCGGGAATCGCTTCGCTTTGCGCCTGTCGGGACCGCTGAACAGGTCTTGCACGCAGACAAACTCCGGCGGTTTTTCCACAGTTTGCTCGAGCCTGGACATACGGTTCTTGACCAGTTCAATGCTACAGAAGAGGACCTTGTTGAAAGAGTGAAGCGAAGACAACTCCAGCCGTTCCTTGTCGTGCTGGTCATCGCGGCATGCTCCGTGAGATCCGCAAGGAGAGCCACAGCAGCTCTCCTAGGGGGGAATGAGCCTGTGATGGGAAGACAAGGAACAGAGATCGCCTCTCTACCTGCTGACCGGGAAGATCTCAAAACACTGTTTGGCGGAGACGAAGTTGACGCAGACAAATTTCTGGGGAAGCAAGCGTATTTTTGCCCCGTGATTATCAACCATGGGATCGAATTGAAAATCGATGCTATTGACTACCGACGACTACCCTATTTGGAGGAGCAGGACATTGGGAAAGGATACTTTGGACATGTGTTCAAGGTAAAGATAGCAAAGGGTCATCTGATTGATCCTGTCCAGGGGACTGCAAACCTGCAGCCCGTGGAAGTAGCACGCAAAGACTATTATGTTAGTAACGAGTTTGACCCGGCGGCAGAGCGAGAAATCATGGAGATGATCCGCGCAAGCTCCGCTTGGGAATGTCCGAACATCTTGAAGAATATGGGCAGCCTGGCGTTCGGCCCAACGGTATACAGCCTTTTCATGCCGCTTGCGATATGTGACCTCCGAGCGTATATGATGGAGCACCATCCAACACGACCTAATAGCATTGAGGAGAAGATGGACATCATCCGCTGTGCTACGGGTCTTGCGGGAGGTCTCCACTTTCTCCATCATGAAATGAAGACACCAAGAATGGAGGATCTTGTCTGCTACCACATGGACCTGAAGCCTAGCAACATCTTGATCTTCAGTGAGCCTGGGACGGATGGCAAGATCCGTAATATTTGGCGAATTAGTGATTTTGGCATGTCCCGCATGAAAATTCGTCGTTTCCATGGGGGTTTTGGGGAGGAGAAAAATGTGAATCGATGGTTCATCCGGCGCTCAGAGCTAGATGTGAAAGACCCTTCTTTGTCAGGTACACTTAATCGAAGAGCTGATGGCACTTACCTGGCGCCCGAGGCAGAATCTGGCGACCGCTCAATGAAGACTAACAGTGATGTCTGGTCCCTTGGCTGTGTTCTGAGCGTTCTCTTCGCCTATATGGAAGAAGGGCGACAGGGGGTAATACGGTATGCAGACGAGCGTCTCAAATATAACGAAGCTGGTGCTTCTGACAAGTTCGTCGTTCGCGGCTTCAGGGGCGCAAAGCCGAATCCCGCTATCAGAAAAACACATGGTTATCTGATGGAGAAAGCGAACGGACGTAGCTCACATGAGGGCGGCATTGTGAATAACTTCTTGAGCTACATCGAGAAGCATGTTCTGCAAATAGACCAATCGAAGCGAAAAGACGCCAAAGATGTAGCCAGCATGCTCCAGAAGACTTTCAAAGGTTACGTCGAACTGGGGGAGAACTCTTCCAACAATGTGACCAAGCCGCCCACTAGGATGCGAGGCGAGCGCATCCGGCAGAAGGTCCAAGCAAGGTAACGGGCTTTCCCTCGTAACGGTCACTACCTTAGACGCTGATGATAGCAGAATAAACTACAAAGACGAGGATGCGACACCCACGAGTGTGTTTCAGTGGTACCTTTCCGAGACCGAGGCCTTCAAGGGCTGCCAAATATCCCCGGACAGCTCTTTCATTGCGTACTGGACAGACCGTAAGATATTGCTCTACTCGGCTCTATCTTTGAGCTATGCACCTGCAGGCAGTATATCCTGCGTAGGAAAGTATACGCTGCAGAGAGAGAATTGCTTTTGGCATAGTGTGCGCTTGACAAAGCGATATCTAGTTGCTTCCACTACGCAGGCTACATTTCATGTAAGTAAAACCGTTCCAGTGTAGATCAACTGTTTACAAGGGCTGTTGTTCTTGGAGTGTGTCATCTTCGATCTCCAGACACAACATAGTCTCAAGGATCCCTACACAGTGGAGCTACCGCAGCCAGCAATCCGGAAACTTGCCATCTCGCCAGATAGCCGGATACTTGCATGTGTTCTGAGGGCCAGCGACGACGATCGCAAACCTGGATCTCTTCTCATCTATCGTCTTGGAGACCTGTGAGTTTTTCCCGCTATATCCCCTTGGCTTGATGGAGATGCACAACTGACAATCTGATTCAGAGGCCAAATCCCGTCCACAGAGCGGTGGTGGAAGCGTCCGCTGAAGTGGCCAGCTAGTGACATCACCAAGCTCTTGTTTAACACCACGGACGACATTTACCTCGTCTTCCGACCTCAGCTTACTGTCCCCAGCGCTGATAGCAAGGTGTACGTTGTTCATGTCAATATCGCAACTAAGGTCATGCATTGTCTGCCTATAGAAGCGCGGGTAAGCGCTATTCATTGGTAACATTACTTGCCACAACTGACGATGCACTCAAGGGCGCGGACAGCAGCAGCACCGCCC
The DNA here is from genome assembly GCA_003574815.1 of Aspergillus spinulosporus. Taxonomy (NCBI): domain Eukaryota; kingdom Fungi; phylum Ascomycota; class Eurotiomycetes; order Eurotiales; family Aspergillaceae; genus Aspergillus; species Aspergillus spinulosporus. Next base: position 863,112 of record QPHH01000014.1, on the reverse strand, counting down.
GGCTTTTTACGACCTTCGCTGCGTTCCATAAAAATCCCACCGTGTGTGTTGTTGTTACGCGGGAGAAGCAACTACACATACAGGACCTAGCAGCAGAAGATACAACGGCTCCTATTCACAGGGATATTAAACAATATCGATTGCTAAAACTGCTGATGAATTCCCAAGACAATAAGCTGTACGCAGTCGCTCGGCGGCCGATCAATTATAGGTTGCTTTTGGTGGAGATGACTATACCTCGGTCCGCTGAGGATAATCTTCGCTTCAAGGAACTTGCATGCCTTCCGGATCTTACGAAGGACGATCAATTTATTGAAAGACTTCGGGAGGTAGAAGGAGGAGGTTGCATTCTCATCGCCTCGCTAGTCGGTAGCAGTCGGCCCGCAATACACAGGGTCGGATTTGATGACGGCGCAGCGGAATGACAGCATCAATTTGAGCCCAGCCCGTAGATAGCGCCTTGAGCACTATTCCTGAATTGTGCTACGAATCGATGGTTGCATCAGACCAGTACAAACGTAAACGTAATCAGGGAAGGCGCACTCAAGCTCGTCCTATGCCACAACGAAGTGGTCAGCAACCTCTTTCTGTGTCTTCATGCCGGCTTTCGGAGCATACCTCTGTCACCAACCTAGGGACAACGAATATCCACTCATCCTCTCTCAACTGATATGGTATCAGCAATGATTGCAATTGATCAAAATGAGGAAGACCTATACTCGGATGTTGAAGTCTTTGACTTCCGGGAACAGATTTTCCAGAAGCAGCTGAAGACGCCACCTGCGAATGTATCGACTGCTGACATTTTGCTCCCGCATAGTTGCTCGATCACAGTTACTCGCAGTAATCTAATCAGAAGACGGTTGGACCCAAGGTGCACCTCTGTAATTATATGGTTCAGAAGCCCAGTATCCAGATCTGCGAGCATGTGGCGTCGACTCATAAGGATTCTGGCAGAGAAGAGCCTCCATGGGTCTCGTGGATACTTCTTTGGCATGCATCTGCCACGTCACCAGGGGTAACATCGCGGCATCGACACACATGACGAAGGAAAAGCAACTATGGTAGCTAATACGCACCAGCTGACTGGACAAAGTCGGGAGCACGGTGCTACTATGCTCCCCTCCTCAATGGATTGGCGCGCGATCTTAGTGGCGGATGGCGGCTCGTCAAATCTCCCGTACGCGCCAACCATGCCTCCTCGGGTTAGAAGCTGGTCAACCTGAGAGGCTGAAGCATCCTCTTATCGTTCGCAGCCTCGACGGCTGCTTGGGGGTTGACACCCAGGCTCGACGCTATCCCCAGCCGCAAATGTAGGTGTCTGCGACCTGGGTGCCCAGGATTCGCTCTTCGGTTATATCACGAATTTTCCCCTTGGTCAAATACAATCAACCAACATTCCATGCTATACATCTAGCTACGTACGGACCCAAGACATGCAGACGCAAGAGGGACAAGAGTTCTCTGACTGGCTTCCTGACTGGCTCCCACAAGTGACACCCAGAGCAGATAGGGTGGCCTCAGACCAGGAGCTAACCCAAACTCCACGTGCACCATCACCCAATAGCTCTCACAGTCCGATACCGTTGAGCTATCTACCTAATGCAAATGATGGCGAGGCCGATCAATTCAACATCAAGCAGGCAAAGACGCTTTACGTCTCGCCGAGCGCAAATAGGACGGTCAAGAGGAAGCTAAGGGGGATCCATGTATTTGTATGTTTAGGTGCTTCTCTTGCTTTTTTTTCACCTACCGGCACTCGCGACACCATTTACTTACGTCCACCATGTGTTAACCGTGTATATTTTTGGCTTTTCCAAGTTCTAACCATCTATAGATGATTACGGTGAACGGAACCCTGGGAACCGGTCTGTACTGGCGCGGCGGTCAGATTCTTGAGCTCGCGGGGCCTCTGGCGGCGGTTCTCTCCTTCCTCCTCATTGGGCTTTTATCCTGGGCCGTGATGCAGTGTATCACAGAGATGCTATGTATATGGCCGATTCCTGGAGCTCTATCAGTGTATGTCAGTGAGTTTGTGGACCACGAACTAGGAATCGCTGTGGGTGTTGCGTACTGGTATAATAGCCTGCTCTTAGCAAAAATATGTCTATGTTCGCTGAAAACGTAGCAGGTTTACCTATTCAGTGAGCTTTGGTGCGCTAATAGCCACTCTTGCTGCGGAAGTCGACTTCTGGACTGGCGCCGATGGGACCAAGGCCATCGATGGGGTTGTCATCTATTTCCTAGTTCCATTTGTATTAGCATTGATAAATGCAACGGGGATTGAGGTATCGGAAGACCCTGCCCTTTTCCTACCGAAACTAATTTTATGGCAGTTTTATGGCTTGGTAGAGGTGCTGTCTGGCATCATCAAAATCGCGTGCCTGGCGGTTATTGTCATCGCCTTGATCGTAATCAACGCTGGAGGTAGGCAGTCCAGTCGTGAATGCCTAGAACAGTTGACTGAAATGCACCAGCCGGCGAGAAAGGATATTTGGGCATGAAAAGTATGCTATGCTGCCCGTCGCAGACAACTTTTGCACAAACACTAATGTCAATAGATTGGTCGTCGCCTGTTGTTTTTGACCATGATGCTGCTGATAACTGGGGAATTGCATTTCTGTAAGTAATTTTGGCGTCCCATATTCATTCACACACTAATATAGTAGAATGTGCCTATCAATAGCTACATTTGCATATGTTGGGGTTGAAATCGTGGCAGCATCAGCCCTGGAGTCCGCCCTCGGCACTCATCGACAAAGACTCAATAGAACAGGCGTGGAAGCAATGCAACAAAACGACATCCTGATTGGGAGCACTGTCAAGTTCTCATCGATGTACTTCTCGCTGCTGGCGACACTCGCCTACTCGCTTAGCGGGCTGCTCGTCTCGTTCGACATACCGTGGAACCACTGCAGTCTTCCCCGACTCAGTTGGATCAGCACGACCACCGAATGTCTCCCCTCTGCCCCCGGGACTCAGATTGATACAGCCTCTGCATTTGTGGTGATTGCAGCCGAATCGATGATTCCCCATCTCCACAATGTCTTCAATGCGTTTCTCGTCTTCACCTGCATTACCTGCGCCAGTACAAATCTATATGTTGCGTCTCGCGCACTGTTCGGGCTCACCAGCAGGTTAGATGGAGGCAGTGGGCAACCCTGGTACATACGATTCCTCGCCTTTCTAGGCCGGACCAACTCCCGAAAGGTTCCTATCCGTGCCATGATTTTCAGTGCGGCTGCCTTTGTCTGGGTACCTTTTCTCCAGCTACGCGGCGGTACCACCACAGCAACCCCTATCGGCATGTTTGTTGAGATTCTGGCGCAGATGGGTAGTGTTCCTGTTGTTGTCGTCTGGACATGTGAAGCCCTTGCGTACATTCGGTACTACCATTGCATCAGCCGCCATCGCTTCGTTATTGAAAGGCAGCGCATTCCTCAAGTACAGCGGTTTTCTAAGTCAGAATATGGCGACTATCCCTACCGTGGACCACTGCAGCCCTATCTCGCTTATCTTGCGCTTGTAGGCTGCCTTTTCGTTTTAATAGTTGCCAACGGGGCGTCACTCTGGGGCGGCTTCTACCTATTTCCTTTTCTGTCCTCGTTTCTCTTTGTGAGTCACCATTCCCAGGAACCCGTAGATGCTAACTCTTTCAATACAGATCCTGGTGTTTATTGGAGTCTGGGTTCTGTTAAAGCTCGTCAGACGTGGAACCTGGACCTGGGTTGACCTGTCTAATTCGGATAAGGTCGTACGAAAGTTGCGGAAGTTGCACGATATTCGCCTGGCAGCCGCATAGGTAATCGCTATGCCCTCGATCTCATAGCAAAAAAACACTGACTGGTAGCAGCCACTTGGTCATCCAGGATCAGTTTCATATGGCATGATAGTGGACCGTCTGTGTCAGAGAAGATGCAATGGCGCTATGCGCTTCGACCGGTTAGCTGATTTGGAGTAGATTTGGTGCGTAATATTTTTAACAGCTTTGCCCTGTTCCTTAGATATTGACTGCTTCTGCTTATCGCATACCGGATTAGATAGAGGCGACGCCCCCATTTTTGAGCCATTACTCCAACCCCCATCTAAGACAGTATCTCATATTTGAACAATGGCCGGTTCAGCCACCATCAGTCGTCCCACTGCAAGTGATCTATATTGGGAACTAATATATTGAAGATGTGGCGGCTGTTTGGCTACTCTCCCAGCATAGAAGAAGAACAAGCGCCACGAAGCCTGCCAGCAACATGGTACCGCTCCGAAGCCATGTACCAGCTCGAGCGGCGAGCCATCTTCTCCAAACGCTGGATGCTTCTCACTCACTGTAATCGGCTCACAAAAGCCGGCGACTACCTCTCCTTCATCATCGCCGACTTCTCCTTCTTCCTTATCCGAGACCGTGACGGCAATATCAACGGCTTCCACAATATCTGCCGCCACCGCGCATACCCCGTCGTCCAGGCCCGGGAGGGGACAGCCTCAATTCTGACCTGCCGCTACCACGGCTGGTCCTACGGATTGAGAGGAAACCTTGCCAAAGCGCCTCGCTTCGAGACGGTCCCCGACTTTGACAAGTCCGCCAACGGACTGCTTCCAATTCACGTGCACATCGACAACGTCGGTTTTGTCTGGGTGAACCTCCAAGCCGGAGAACCCGATATCAAATGGAGAGACGAGTTTGGCACCGTCGACCAAGAAGACCGCATGCGCAAATTTGAATTCGGCTCAGATTACAGGTTCGACCACTCCTGGGAAATGGACGTCGACTCCAACTGGAAATTGCAGATCGAGAACTATAACGAGTGCTACCACTGCGCGACATCCCATCCACTCATCAGTGGCGTTACAGACCTACCAAAGTATCGGGTTGAACCGAACAAAAATGCGCGGTATATGGAACACCATATCGTGAATAAGGGGCAGATCGATGAGCAATTTCAACGCGCCATTACATTCTTCTTTCCCGGAACGAGCGTGACCGTTACGTATGGCATCCCCTTAACTGTAACCTGTAGCTGAGCTGAAAAGCTAACCGTTGTGGTGTTTGCAGGAATAAATTCTTCTACATCCAGCGCATGATCCCCGTGACGGCCACGACATCCAAGATCGAAAACGAGGTATACCGGCACCACACAGCTACAGATGAAGAGTTCAACGCGATCCTAACATTCTATCGACAAGTCCTTGATGAAGACCGGGAACTTTGTGAGGGTGTCCAGCGGAGTCTTCGGACGGGCGTGTTTATGAATGGCGAGCTGCATCCAGAGAAGGAGAAAGGGCCGATAAGGTTCCAGGAGAGCCTGAAGGCGATGCTGATGGAGCATGCCAGGGAGGAAGAGAGATTGGGGGGCGAGATTTGGCCCGCCGTTCCAGCGACGACCGGCAAGGATGGAGGGAGGAAGGGAGGCGAGGAGGTGAGGTTCTGTGAGAGATTGGACAGCAAGGGCTGCCTAGGTAGCAAAGACCTTTCCTGGTGATTGGCACCAATAAATATGGGCTTTAATTATCTGGCGAACATTCTCCGTTTCATCCTTTGACTAATACTCGAACTACTACGCCCAGATGTTGCTTACGGGCCTGAATCCAGGCGGTCGAGCACCAGTTGCCCGTCGCTGCAACCCATAGAGGTATGTGAGGATTTAGAAGATTAGTATGGCTCCTAGGTACGTGGGTAATAAAACCTCAATGTGATAGTTGGCATGGGGTCTTGTTGGTTTCAGTATACGGACTGAGTATACTTGTAAATGTAAATGCAGAGTTCCAGCTGAACCGATAAGCTAGGAGTTCCAGCCTTTGTCCTTGGACATTCCTTGGACATAGTTGGATATAACCAACAATTAGAAATGCTGGGGATATATATATAAATTTATAATATTGGAAAACGTTCACTCGTTGATCTACCACCAACTTCACGTGAAACTGTATCTAGAACATGTGTACGTGCATGTGCAAATGCACGCCTCGCCCGAATACCAAAGATTACATACCAGGGAGGTGCGGGTTTCAAGTATAGTTCCAAAATCAATGAAATACAGTTTTCCCGCAGCGGTATTTTGAGCTGGATGGTGGCATCATTGATGACAGTTTACGACTCTGATATCCCACCCGTTCTCCTAATTATCTGAATAACCTCGGCTCCCTCGGCTGGGCGCTGCGATTCATCAACATTGCCATCCCCGCGCTTAATACTCGCCTTCTTCATCACAACTATCATATCTTATCAGAGTTGTTCCTGCACGCTAGATATCCTACTTTGGTTGATTATACTCAGAGATTATGGCGTCCACGTCGAAGCCCGCAACGGCCAACAGCGGGCACATCACGCGACCAGCGCCGCTAAGCAATACCTTCACCTCTGACCCCAGTTTGCGGAGGATACTCGAATGTACTGCATGTTTCCTCTTACATTACTTGCGCTTGCCAGTGTACGAAGTTTACTAACAAGGCGCATCAGGGTACATCCCCCACCATCTAGACACACTCTCGCCGCACCTAACGCGGCTCGGCGACGAAGCGGTCTCCGCCAAGATACATGAATGGAGTGCCGATGCAGAACGGAATCAGCCATATGTCAAGGGGTATAATGTCTGGGGAGAGAGGTATGGCGTTGATCGGTTGGTCACGAGCGAGGGGTGGAAGAGGTTGGGTGCCTGGGGCGCTGAGAACGGGTTTGTCTCCTATTTATGAATTCGTCTTGCAGAATGAGAGCAGAATGTGATTCACTGATGTCTCGTGTCTTGCAGCATAATTGCACTGGGCTATGAAGGCACGTACGGGAAGGAGAGGAGGATGGCGCAGTATGCCGTGTATGTTCCAATCCATCCTTTTCGAACCACCAAGCTCTTGCAGAAAGCGGGTTGACAATCGCTGACTCTACCCAGAAACTACATGACCGGTCCTTCCTCAGGCCTGACCTCCTGCCCTGCAAGCATGACCGACGGCGCAGCACTGATCCTGTCAAACGAGATCGCACGCAGATCGCTGCCGCAAGACCATCCATTCCAGGTCGCACTGCGCCGTCTCACCTCGCGCGGCACCGACGCCTGGACGTCTGGGCAGTGGATGACTGAACGCGCTGGCGGAAGCGATGTACAGAATACTGAGACGTGGGCGACATACTCTCCCCTGCCAGCATCCGAGTTACGCAACGCGACGGGTCAGCCTCAGATCGACGAAGGCGAGTACCTTGTAAATGGCTTTAAATTCTTCTCCTCGGCTACAGACGCGAACATAGCCCTCTTGCTGGCAAAGACGGCCCCCTCCGGCAAGCTGAGTGTTTTTCTCGCTCCGCTGCGTCGCACAGTGACCGACAAGGACGGAAAACGCCACGAAGTAAGCAACGGCGTGCGCATCCATCGCCTGAAGAACAAGATGGGCACGAAAGAGCTGCCCACTGCGGAGCTGGAGCTCGTCGATATGCGCGCTCATCTCGTCGGCGACCTCGACAAGGGGGTGCAGACCATCGCTCCGCTGCTGAATATTACGCGGACGCATACATTCCTCGGCTCACTAGGTAACTGGCGCCGGGCGCTCAGTATCGCAAAGGCGTTTGCGAAGACCAGAACGACGGTCGGGGAGCCGTTGTGGCTTATACCCATGCACCTACGACTTATGGCGGAACTCGAGGGACGGCATCGTGCGGGCATGGAGCTGGCCTTTTTCACGGTTGCTGTGATGGATCTGGTTGAAAACAAGATACGGGATGGTCAGCGCGAGCTCGCACACCTTCCCAGGCCAGGCGCGGAAGCAAACATAGTCTTTAGGACCTTGACCGCAGTCTCCAAGGCCGTGATATCAAAGATGGCTGTTGTGGGTGTCCAGGAATGCCAGGAGGCCATGGGCGGGGTGGGGTACATGGATGAGCCAGACGAACCGGAGTTCAATATTTCGCGGATACTGAGGAATACGTTCGTCAATTCGATCTGGGAAGGGACAACGAATGTCCTGGCAAGCGAGTGTGTGCGGTTCCTGCTCAAGGGGGAGACCTTTGGTGTCTTCAGTGGATGGGTTGAGCGCGTGATGCAGCTGCTTGGGGATGGCGCGGTCCCGGATGGACTGAGGGGTGCGTGGACGGCTTTCAGGGCGCGGTTTACATCTTTACAGAGCTCACCGGCTTTGGCTGTTGCTGATGCCCGTCGGGTTATGTTCACGCTCGCCTGGATTCTGGCTGGAGTGCTGCTGGTTCTGGATGCGAGAAGGGATGGGGATGCCGTCACAGGAGAGATTGCGCGGCGCTGGGTGAGTGGGCAGCTGGGAGTGGGGGATACAGTGTGGAGAGATCTCGCTGGCATTTATCCAGGGCCGCAGGGAGAGACAGAAGTATCTCAGGAAACGGTGCGCTGGGACTGTCGTATTGCGTGGGGCATTGAGGTGCCCAGGGTTGTTGGGGGCCACCGGAGTATGAAGCTTTAACCTTCAAGAACAGACTTGGGCCATCTTGCGAAGTGTTGGTGGTGCTGATGTACAGAAACAGCAAGCATGTTTAAAAAGACAGCTCACTGCCAGTTTTTATCTACTTCTTTATCATCATTCATGACCAACAGTAGTATGAAGATGTTTAGGAGATCTTCAGGTGATGTTGAATATGCCCTCATCTATAGACATCTATAAGCCTTATGCAAGTGCTATAATACGCGTGTTGCCATACATGAAAAGAATGAATATATATGTATATAAATATTAATAAATATATATAAATATATAAAGTACAAGGGATGTACAGCCGGCGTATCATGAACATAAAAGCATCTCCTGTTCCCCATACATGCCCCTAACGACAAGTTCTCAAAGCCCGGCACCCATCAGCGCAACAGCGGCACCTCCAACCAGCAATCCAGCAACGCCGGTGACCTTCACTGCAGCACCGGTCTCACTCGGCTGCGCCGCAGTCTCCTCAGCCGTCTGAGAAGCCGTCTCAGAGGCCCGCGAGGCACTGGCGGAACCCGCAGTGGTGGCCTCCTCATTCGCAGAAGACCCAGTACCAGTGCTAGTACCCAAACTCGAAGTCGAGGTCGAAGTCGCGGTAGACTCACCGGCACTTGTAACACTCCCCGCCGTAACAGTGACAGGCATGTAGCTCACCTCCTCAGTGAGGGTCTCAACACCGGGAAAGTTCGCCTCTGGGCCACCGGCGCTCGCGGTACAGGCGGCGCTGGATTTTCCAACGCTGCATTCAGCTGTGTATTTGCTGCGACAGAATCAGACCTTGACTACCCCGGGAAAGCAAAGAAGGAAAGGAAAAAAACGAGGGTATAATGTGGGTCGTACAAGCTATCCCCGTCGTTCATGATGTACGTCGTTGTTTTATCGGCTGCAATCACGGTCATGCCCGGACCCATCCCGCAGTCGTTGCTGTCTGTGCCGGGGGGACAGTTTATGCTGTATGTTGTTGCGGACGCGTCCTGGACTTGGTCAGATACTTTTCCCCATATGGCAGACTGGGGAATCATGAAAATCAGGTACATTGCCCATGATCGACGCGGCGAGAGGCTGTCTGTCTGCACCGAAAATGTACATGGAGGTCACTGTGCTCTCTGCAATGGCAAGAGAGGCCAGAGATGGGAGAAGAAGAGAGCTGAGCATCATTTTGCGGTTTGCGGTGTTGATGGATTTTAAGAAAAAGACAGAGAGAAAGAAAAAAGAACGGGAATTTGAGAGTATTAAATACAAAAACAGGGAAACGGATCAGGGGCGAAAGTTTCAATAAAGGCCCAGGGTCCAGGCCCAGGGTCCCAGCAGCTGACCCAGGTTTTGATCGATAATCGAACAGCCGAGCACCCGAGATCCAGGCGGCTGATTGGAGGATATTCTGGGACTGTGGGGCGGAAATTTCGCCGCATGGTTGGGGTCAGGCTAGCCAAGTTGTCGTGGTTCTTCGCGTACACATGCATCTGGTAATACCAGGTTACGGAGACACTCCTTAGCTACGAGAGACCAGCATTGATTGGTTTAACATACTGTCCTCTTGAACTGTGTAATCTATTTCTGCTGGCGAGATTGGCGGGACGGTTTCGTCGAGATCGAATATATTACCCTGAGAACAGAAATAACCGAAATCTCCTGGTAACCATGATAGACATTGCGATACCGTCAGACATGTTCCACGATGCCGTATCTTTTCTACTCTCAACGGCTTGCTTTTAGCGCCCTGAGCGTCATATACTGGTTGTTCTGAGTCTGCGGCCTTCACCAGCCGACCCCCATCCCGTCAATGAAACTGAAGAATCTACCAGAGGTCTTTCTCCTGTCACCTTATCATTCTGCAAGAGCCAGTCAGAGAGTTTAGTTTCCACCTGGTAGTGAGAACATGCAAAGTCCATAATAGGACCGAAACTTTGGCGCTATGATCGAGAGCTTCTGGGAGCCTCAGAGGCTCCCATCAATCGGGCACCCGTGTTGCCGTCTCGTTTGCACGAAGCTATCAGGGACGTAGTAAATGGTTTCCACTGGACCGCGATAAAGATTTCTATTTCGGTGGTGCGGCTTAACCCACAATGTACACCAAAGCGACAAAAGTCCTTATCATGCGATGTGAATGGCTCTGTGCAATCTGACTTCACCTGAGCCCCAGCTTGTCCACAGAATTCGGTTTTATCCAACTTGTTGTCGTACTCGTAAGCCCAGTTCATCTTTGACCTGCAATATCTCAACCAGGGGCAATGACAAATCTGCTGAGCACCAAGTCTACCGATGACTCGGCCGCATCGCTGACCGACACCAATTAGGGCCGGTGAGTTGCCCAGCAATCGGCTTCAACAGCTTGACTCTGATGCAGGACTAAGAACTCGGCCCTTCCAAGGCAAACATCTGGGCGTCGGATTACTTGAAGCTAGACACAGAGTGGATTGGGCTATAACTCCTGACTTCATGTTCACCGCACCGTATAAACCGTCTTGTCCAACCATGCATCCTCAGATCCCACTGACCTAATCATACTCTGAGAATGAAGCCGCTGCTTAACGTGGCCTTTTCCGTGAGGCCAGACAGAGAATTTGACTCTGACGGGATTGTGTAGCCTTGGATTTATGCAATCGCCAGCCGAGCGTAAATTGGATTTGGATTGGATAGCAGTCTCGCCCGGTTCACTTAGAGTGGCCCATCTCGAATCCATACTGGCAGGACGGGGCCGATGGCAGCCTCTTTCCACCCCTGAAATAACCTTATATCCGTGATTGTAGTATACTCAGTCAACAGCTACGACTTTGATCAAGAAACCTAGTCCATTCTCTTACCCCTCATAGAAGTCTACCATTGCTTTTAACCGCTCGTCTCTCCCAACCACCTGTGACGGGTTCTGCTGCAAGGACAGTACCCAAGTCTTAGCATCCTATCGCCAGGAACTTCTACTCTTTCGCCCTTGTCCCACATCTTTCTCTGGGTTCGCTCTACCCATGGATGCTTAATATTCAGCAGATGGATAATTTCAGGTTCTTTCTGACTGGCATATTTATCCATCGGCATCACTAGCAAGGAACCAGTCAAGTATTAGAAGTGTGAAGAATCGCAATATCTGAATCGAATGATCCAGCCGCATGCTATATCATCACGATGTCACCCTTCTCTCTAGAAATCCCCAATATCCCATGGACCCTGTTATCGCTCATCATCAGTATAGGTTAATCTGGTGAATGCTGATCCAGTGGGAGTGTCTTTCCTGGCAATTATAGGTCTTATCTCATGCTAAGCCAACCGTTGAAGAATAGCTATTTTACAATAATGGTTTGCTCAGCTGAGGCCAGCTGGTATGTATCAATATCTGAACTCAACCTGCTGGCGGATGATGTCAATCTCACTCAAAGCCCGGCCTCAAGGCCGGTCCGAGATATAGGTGCATGCGCGCCTTTCTGGACTGCAGGCTTGCCTCTCCGCTTGAGTTGGGCACGTACCGGTAGGGTCTGCAAATGATTTGGGTGAATATTACCGTCTTCAGTCTGCCGGGGAACAATGACAAAACCGCACGTCTCATAATAAACAGAATGAGAGTGAATTGCTGCTGCTCGGAATGCTATTCGACCTGCCTGTAGCCAGTATCCCTCTTCCCGTCGCCAATGGGAACTTTGCGACTAGCCTCGGTTCTCTGCATGCAACCCTGGCTCAGTAGGTAAAGGTGAGAACTCAGCCCAGCTGTATATGCGTAGAATTCAGACTGGTCTATTAAAGGAAAACAGAATGATCGTTCTTGAAGAAGACGCTCTATTGTCTATAGAGAAAAACACCAGACTCTAATCTTTGTCTGTAAATCTCCCCGTACTCCCGCTTACTCAAAGATGCTCTCCTTATAAGCCTTAGGATCGATATAAGGGGTGCCCCCGCGCCTTGTGAATCCCCAACGAATCTGACTTGCCATCGCAATTTCAACATCAAGATGCTGAGCGAAAGTCCACGCCAAGCCGGGATCCTTCTGGAAACCACGTCCCACAAGCGCAACATCCAATCCCTCCTCCTCAAGCAGCTTATTCGCCTGCTTACCGTTCGTGATCGTGCCCACCGTAGCAACAAGGAGCTTATCGCCAACGGCCTTCTTGATAGCCACTGCGAAGGGAGCCTGGAAAGCCGGGCCAGACTTGACCTTCTGCGCGGCGTGGACACCGCCGGAAGAAACGTCGATCAGGTCAATGGCGCCCTGGGCGGCAAGGGCTTCAGCGAAGCGGACGGAGTCAGAGAGCTTCCATGATTCCTCGGGGAGGGTCTCCTCGATCCAGTCCGTTGCAGAGACTCGGAGGAAAACAGGAACATTGGCGCCGACGGCGTCACGGGTGATCTGGGCGATTTCAAGAGAGAGCCGGATGCGGTTCTCAAAGGAGCCGCCGTACTCGTCGGTGCGCGTGTTGGCGGACGGTGACAGGAAAGAAGAGAGAAGGTAGCCGTGCGCATTGTGAATCTCGATAAAGTCCGCACCGGCAGCGATGGCCCGCTTGCACGCATCATACCAGTCGCGCTTGAACTGCTCGATATCCTCCTTGGTCATGGCCTTGGGAGTAGGGAAAGTCTCATGGAAGGGCACGGTGGACGGACCAAGCACCCGATCCGGCCAGCCGCCGACCTTCTCCGTCGCGATGACACCCTGGTTCATGAGCCATGGGGCGATGTTAGATGCCTTGCGGCCGGCGTGGGCAATCTGCACGCCGATCTTCTGGGACTGCGAGTGCACGAAGTCGATAACGCGCTTCATGGGCGCGATCTGCGAGTCCTTCCACAATCCGACATCCTGCGGCGTAATTCTGCCTTCAGGGGAGACCGAGGTTGCCTCGATCATCATGAGGCCGGGACCGCGCTGGGCGATGCCTCCCAAGTGTGCGATGTGGTAGTCGGTCATGTGGCCGTCTTCTGCTGAGTACTGGCAGAGCGGGGCGAGGCCGAGTCTGTTGTGGAATGTCACCCCGCGCACCGTCAGGGGCGTGTACAGCTTCGGGACGGCATTGCCGCTGGTTTGCGGGTTGGCCGCTGTTCCAGCAGGAGGGTTTTGCGCTGGTGTGAAGTAGGGGATGCCCGCGGCGGGGGTGTTTTCGACGTCAGGGAGAACCATTGTGGAGGATGTGCAGGACTGCAGGGGTATAGAGTGTGACAGACGGCATCTTCGGCAGGACAAGTACACTCCTTATATAGCAGACTTGGTCTACAGAATCGAGTGGAATGACAGTTGAGATCCACTTGCTTTGAAATCGTGGTGGGGATGTTTTTAGCCTTGTCTTTATACATTAGTCATCGCCACATACGCCATTGTCAACACTCAGGTACACGCACCGTAAGGACTACAGAGACAGTTAATCAGAATTTCTGGCTCTGAGAGGGTAAAGGTGTATCGGAAGCCATATTATATCATGCAAGACATGCTAGCAATCTGCCGTACGCCAGGAATAAGCACCGATTTCTGCAAGAAATAAAGATCTGACTGTCGGCACAACCCCCGAGGAATGTCTCCGGGTCTAGCCCGTTTGGGAAGACTTGTCGCCTTGTCTGTGAGGCAGCGAATCAGATCATCTTCTGCAGCAACAACGCCAGGGCGATCGCCCCCAGCGCAGCCATGCTACTCGCTCGGCCATGTCTCTGCCGTTGACAAGTTTTACATACTTGGTCTGATGCTTACTCAATGTTTTAATGGCTCAGGAGGTTGGTAAGCAGGGGAATATGCTAGAGCGAGTCTCAATCTTCCATTCGAGCAACCAGTATACCCCTGGGCAATATAAGGTTGGCAGGAGAGTGTTCATCCTTCTATTCTATTTCACCTGTATCAAGACAGTCTAGTACTCTAACAAATATCTCTATGCCATAGCTCAGAATGAAAGAAAATAGCCCCTCACAGCTTGCTCTTGATCTCACCCCCATTCTTCAGCACGTTTTCATTCCATGGATACGGGTCAAACACCAGATCGTTAACCGGGTTCTGCATGCTCGCCCTCTTGAACAGATCAGGATAGACGTCACCGTCGCTGCGTCCGAGCGCACTGTCGAGCTGCCAATCGGGAATCTTCCAAGCATCAACGAGTCTCACCGCATGCGGCCGAATCTCGTCAAGGAGCTTCGGAACCTCGCTTGTCTGAGTAAGGCCGATCTGCCGTACCGTGACGGCAGCAGAGGAGAAGAACTCGGAGGCTTCGCGCTCGAGAGTGTGCAGGGCGTAAAGACGGAAGAGAGATCGGAGAGCGGATGCTGTGTCCTTGTCAAGGGAGGATCTGAGTTCGGGCGAGTTGACGGCTTCGTAAAAGTTCTTCACGACGAGGTACTGTGATAGAGCGGTGGAAAGACGCCAGAAGTTGATAAGCAGACTGTTCCACGAGCGCTTCTCGACGTCCCGGTACTTGAGCGTCTCGAAGGTGAGGTGGGCCGTCCGCCAGGCGAAGGCCGCGACAATGTCGGCATCGTCGCCAAGGATGTCAAAGGAGGCACCCTTGTCACGGCGGGCAAGGTACGCTTGCAGAATGCGCGAGGTGTCGTTGGCGGTGCCTTTGCCGGCAAGGACGGCGCGGGCGGATTTGAGGAGCTGTGCGGTGTTAGTAATATAATACGTGGGTAGTGGAATGGGGACGTACGTATCGCGCAACCTGCTGAGTGAGCATGTAGTTGTCACCCTCCCAGGTCAGGGTCGGCAGATAATCTGAGTACCACGGGCCAATACCGCTGTAGTTGCTGTAGCCGTGGCCGCCGCAGGCACGACGGCAGACTTCGAGACCCTCACCGGCGGTTGTACTGGCCAGGGCCTTGAGACCGCACGACGTAGCGTGCAGGTCGGCAAGGAGATCAGAGCCCGCGCGGAGCTGCTCTGGGCCTGCACCCCGCTTCTCTTGGTCTGCCTGCGCGGCAGCCTTCATTCGTTCCTGGTTCTCTTCGTACAAGCGCATCATGCCGCGGCCGGTGAAGTGCAGAGCATACATGGCGGCGAGCAATGGGAGGAGTCGGATCTGGACCATCTTGTAGTTCAGGACTTGGTTCTCTTCAGCATTGGCCTTGGCGTCACGGTCCTGGAACTGTCTCCGAACCGCGCAGTAGCGAACGGCAATGGTCACGCCGCGGGCGAGGACACCGCCAGCCTGCAGAACAATATTCGAGCGCACCCAGGTCATGGTTCCGTACATGAGCGATGGCGAGGCGGGTCGGAGGTACTTGTTCGTTGCTTTGTCAACCTGCGCAAACCGCGCTAGCATGTTGACATGGGGGATCTTCAACTTGTTGAAGAGAAGGAACCCGTTGTCCATGGTACTGGCGCCAATTAGCAACGTCCCACCAAAGAACCCAGGATACTCACTTGTAACCGAACTTTGGTCCAATATCACCGACGTAAACATTCTCCAGCGGCTGATGCGTCTCCATATCCCGAATCTGAACAACAAACGGGTGTGGCCCATAGTTCTTGCCCCCGATGTACAACTGCGCCATCACCACCGCATGATTCGCCGTCCGTCCCAGCGAGCCAATCCACCACTTGGACGCCGTCAGACTCGGCGAGTGGATGATGAATGTCTGGTCTGACGGATCCCAAGTAGCAGTTGTCTCCAGCCCACGCACGTTCGATCCATGTCCCAGTTCCGTCTGCGCATAGCATCCAATGATCTCGTAATTCCTCGCCCTCTCGTAAAACAGCTTATGTTGTTCCGGTGTTCCTTGTTCGCGAAGTGTCACCTAACCAGCAAGCCGACTATTAGCCAAGCGGAATCCTCCCACCGCCCAACCGCAGCCAACGAGGGGTACGTACCAAGAACATCGACGCATGCAACCCGTACGGGGTCGGTTCAGCCACCAACTCGTTCGCAACATGCACGTCCTCATCTGACCAATTGTGCACTTTCTTCAACTGCTGCAGTCTCTTCCCCCGCGCCAGCGCAAGCTGGATCTTCTCAGTGCGTCCAAGAACATGGTTCCGCGACTTGTCAAAGACCTTTTCGGCTTTCAGCACCGACAGGATCTCGTCCTGCTTCTTGAGTGCTTCTTTTGTGTGCAGGAGGTCGCCGAGAGTGTCGACGTCAATATTAGACTGAGCACGCTCCTGAGTCAGCAGTTCTGTGCCTTGCGGCGAGGCGGGCTTGAGGGCCTGCACCCAGGCGGGAGGCGGATTTGGCATTGTTTCGTCTGTGTCTGGGGTGGGCGGGTGTGAGGGGAGGATGAAGGGGAAAAGGTGAGACTCGAAAGAAAAAGAAAACGGCCGGTGAACCGAGGCGAGGTAATAAATACGTGGATGGATGCCCCGGACTCCACGGGGTCGGGTTCCAGGCGAGAGCAGGAGCCGGAGAAGGAGAGAGCGTGGAAGCTGAGCTCAGCTGGCCCGAGGGTAACCCCGAAACGGAAATTGCCGAGGCTTACCTGCTCTGTATTGATGCCTTACTGCCTTGGTGGCTCCTGACACTGCAGTGGTCTTCACTTTAAGAATATCTCGGCAGCAAGGTTGATTCACAGGGCAGATGTTCAGTTACTCAAAAAATCGCTCCTGACAGCTTGGTCTTTATCCAATCAAAATACATTGCAGGATGATACTAGCGTCATCAGCGTGCATTCCCTTTGGCCGACCGGCAGTTGATGAGCCGACGCTGCCCTGTTATCTTAACGATCAGTGCTGATCAGCCACCCTACTTTCACGTGGCTCGCAGTCGGTCTGAAGTTTTCACTATCGCAATCTCATTTCATTTCCAGGTCGGAAAGTGTCATTTTTAGACCGGATCGTGCTGAGTGCTGCTTATCTCGGCCTCAATCACATGCATTCTGATCGAGCTTGTGGCCTCACCTGGATGCACGTGGACCCGAAAGGAGAAAGCGATAAATCCCGTGGGTGGCACTTGGACTGCACCCTTGGTAGTGTAAACGGGCTAGCAAATGACAAAGAGTGCCCATATGTGGTCACATTGGTCATTAACACGATGATGCGGAAAGTGGAGCAGGTCTCATCCATTCTACCCGATATATATTTGCTTGCGGGAGTTAGAAGGCCGAATGTGGCCCCGTGAAAATATATATTTTGGAGTTTCTTATCGATACCCCCGCAACCTTATATTGTATGATGTTCTGACAATGTTCAGACAATGCTCTGACAGAGGTTGACTAGTCAGGAACTAGCTAGGAACTATGCAGTATTTATACGGGAACTATATTAACCACATTCAGGCTGATTACAATGAGGCTACAGAGCCTTGATCCTGCTCAACCCTCGACCTGTCATAATATTCCACCAATCATGAGGCTGTCCAACATCTATATCAATCCAGACCCCTCACCAACCCCAACCAACCCTATAGATCGTCTCCCGCTCTCATACTAGGTCCAATTGACCAAAAACAAAAAGAAGCAGAATGCCCTATACAAACCCCGTCTTACCCGGGTCAAACCCTGATCCCTCCATAGTCCGTGTCGGGGACGACTACTTCCTCGTAACGTCGACCTTCGAATACACGCCTTCAGCGCCCATCTACCATTCAAAAGACCTGATCAAGTGGAACTTGATTACCCACGCGATCACTCGTCCCTCGCAGCTGCAGATCCAGACCCCAGAGCCAGGTGGTGGAGTATGGGCTACGACGATCCGCTATCACGAGACCACCAAAACGTTCTATGTGGTCGCGGCGAGCTTCAGTCGGTATAGACCGCAAGATGATGACAGAGTCTGGCCTCGGGGGTTCTATGTCAAGACCGACTGGGAGGGGATCTGGGATCCTACGGGGCGAAGCTGGAGCGAGAGCGTTTGGCTTGATGCGGTGGGATTCGATCAAGACGTATTGCTTCCCTTCCCCCACTATAGCAAGGGAGGTATTGAACGGGACTGATCCGTGGTAATGCAGCTCTTCTTCGACGACGACGGTACTGTCTACCTGAGCAGCACATACCGCAAGCACCAGCGCACCATTACGAATGGTGCGCCCCTCAAGGACTTTGCAATCCACATCAGCACGATCGACCTGCAGACGGGGGATGTGACCAGCCCACCGAAACTGATCCGCTCCTCGTCCTCCGGCGTCTCGGAGGGCTCGCATATATTCAAAAGAGGGAAGTACTACTACCTCTTCACCGCAGAGGGGGGCACAGAATCCGGACATAGTGAGTGGGTGTGTCGGTCTGAGAGTAGTCCCTTCGGGCCATGGGAGGCGGGACCTGTCGGCGAGGTGAATCCGCTCTTTGGAAGCGGAGTCTCACCGGATGACGAGGTCCAGAATACAGGACATGCAGACTTTGTCGAGGACGCCAACGGAAATTGGTGGGCTGTGTTTTTGGGCGTGAGGCCGGTGTGGAGGGAGAGCGAGAAGCGGTGGGAGGGAAGTGTATTTGGTATGTTTTTTTTTCTTTTCTTTTGCCTCCTCAGTCCGCATATGTGCGAGGTAGGACTAACATATGGCATTGCAGGCAGAGAAACGTTTCTCGCCCCCGTAACATGGGAGAACAACTGGCCGGTGGTCAACTCCAAGCGGAGAATAACCCTCGCCATTGATACGCCGCATCTGTACCATCACACCTCGTCCGTGGAATGGAGAGACGAGTTCACCTCCGATACTCTCCAGCTCGGCTGGTATAGAAAGAACACGCCAATGAAGAAAGATTACGCCCTTCTCGCGTGCTCGACACAGCCAGGCCGAAACTCCAGGACCCGTGGAGGCCTCCGTCTACTTGGCGCCCCCTACACCCTTTCCACACCCTCCTGCCCAACACTCTTTCTGCGCAAACAAGCCGCGCGATATTGTACTTGGGAGACGAAATTACGCTTCTCCCCTGACAGTGTGAATGTCGAGGCTGGGACGGCGGTCTACTTGAACTATTTCACGTTTGTCAGTATGGGGATACGGCTGGATCCCTCTCACGCGGAAACAGAAGAGTCGCGTAGCCTGGAGGACCATGGGAAGAAAGAGAGAAAGAGAATCGTCCGTTTCACGCCGTCAAACACGCACAATACACCGGGGTTCTCGAGCAAGGCCGCTGATTTCCCGCTCGACTCGAGCACCACTGCTGTTGTCTTGCGCATCGAATGCGGCGATTCGTATCGATTTGGATTCCGTGAGGTTCGGTCAGACGCAGACACCGACGCGGGAGTTAAACAATCAGAGACGGGCGAGGTGCAATGGGTTGGTGAAGTAAGTAATAGGGCTCTGGTGGAAGCACCGCTGCCTATCGGCGCACCGTTTACGGGGGTCATGCTGGGGCTCTATTCAGTGGGTGATCGGGAGGCTGTGAGGGTTCCGGCAGATTTTGAGTACGTTCAAGTCAGGGGCATAGACCAGGACTAAGTGGTAGATATTTGGTCTAGCTTGGTTGGCATTGTTGGGTTGGTTGAAGCAGGGAGGGAAGGAGCACCCATTCTACCCAGATCCGAGATGTTTCTAGGGGGAGTATTGAAGTGACGGATGCTGGACAGGTTGAGTCCGATCCTTGCTGAAGTGGAAGGGGTTTCCCTTCTGAGTGATAAAACTGATTGCGCTACAGGATCAAAGAGAGACGAGGTTGGGGTTTTAGCACGCCACATTAGCATGCAAACAAGCCGCCGTCGCTGGGTATTAAGCTATATACAGTATAGATACAGTCATGCGTGCATAGAACGCTATGCGAAAACATCCGTCTTCTCAACCCACCTTTTCTTCATCTGCATCCGGATTATTAGAAGCCGTAGCTGCAGCTTCAGCCGCCGCGATATCCTGCACCTTGGTCATCCCACTCGTGAAAACCGGGGACTTAAGCACCTTCTCCCAGTCATGCATCATCTCCGTATTCGTCGTCGACATGCGCACCTCGCCTCCAGCACGCTCAATCATTTCCTGCTCATACTCAGCAATTACGTCACCTCTATTCTTGCCCCCAGGGACAAACTCCCCAATAGCTTTTGCAAGCTTTTCCGCATCCGTAACGGAATGGTTGAGTCCCTGCCCCCGCTGATACGTCATCGCGTGCGCAGCGTCGCCGGCCAGCGTTACACGTCCGTCGTGGCTGTCCCATCTATGCTCGTCGCGACCGGGGTCGAAGTCCGTAAGAGACATGTACCAGACTTCCTGGTCGTCGGACAGCCACTCGAACGCCGATTTCCAAGGATCCGTAAAGTGTTGCGCGAACTGCTTGGCTTGTGCGAGGCGTTGCGCATTGCTCCAATTCTTTGTGGCTTCTTGTTCTTCGAGGGGTGAGTGCCAAGAGATATAGAAGAAGAAAGTCCACGTCGACGGATCCGGACTCGACGCATCATGCAACCCAAAGAACGAGAAAAAGCCGGCCGGATTAATCGCCGCAATGTAGAGTGGGTGGAATGTCCGCAAGAAGCGCGCCTGCTCCGCCGTATACCGAGCCTGGACCCACGTCGCGCAATACGGTATCGTCCGTATACGTCCATCTTGCGACCCCAGCAGCAATTCCCTCACCGTCGAGCGCGCCCCATCCGCGCCCACAATCAAGCTCGCCGTTACACTCGCCTGGCCGTTAAAGTGCGCCGTTGCATATTTCCCATCGCCCGAGTACTCAATCGCCGTGATCCTATGGTTCCACCGGATATCCAGGCCCTCGGCAAGCAAGTGCCGGAGTTTGCGCCGGCGCAGGCGGTAGAATTTCTTCGCGGGAACAGTCGTCATGACTTCGCCGGTTGCGCCGTTCAGGAATTTAATGCAGTCGGAATCTGCGGTGGGCGTGGAGGGGTCGACTTGGATCGATTGGATGCGCGACCACATGTCGTCAGGCATGAGGGATCGCAGCGACTCGGCGCCCCAATGGAGGCCCATATTCCAGTCCCGGGCCTGGGCATCTAGACTGGGATTTTTCTCGACGATAACACATGGGATTCCGGCCTGCTCTCATTGTCAGCCTCGCGTTCTCAGAGAAGGACAAGGTAGAAGAGACCTTTTTCAATCCCTGCGCGAGGGCGAGTCCCGTTGAGCCTGCCATGCCAAGTCAGTGGTCTCTCCCGATAGGGCTAGTGCTATAGGAGGTCCGTACCCGCACCCACAATCAGGACGGTGACATTCTCTGTGGAAGGACTCGCAGCAACCGCAAGGTGATGGCCCGGGAAGAGGGCCGATAGTCTCTTGAGCAGCTTCATCCTAGACGAGGAAGAGGAAGAGGACGAGGACGATCAGGGCGGGAGAACGAGACAAGATAAAAGGCAGCATGACGCATTGCTCTCAGGTAGCATCAGCCCATCAAATCTCCTTGGGTTAATTTATCGGTGGAGCCATGGAGACGGGGACGAGGAGCCATGCCGTGTGCCGAGCCGAGTCTGCAGTGCAAGAGCAGCAGAGGAGAGGACAAACAGAGGAGAGGTTCGTCTCTGGACCTCGGTCGGAGGGAGAGCTAAGTGCAGTAAGTTTAGAATCATAGCTTCAGTCATGACGGAGTCTTGTATTTTCAGGGATATTTCAGGGATACAGTAGAGAACAGTAAACAAGCTTCAATAGCATGTGGGTACTCTGTAAGAGGCTGCAGAATTGCCCGCATAACGACATTGTGCGCGGGCACAGTGCGCGCACTGTGCCCGCATAAAAGCTGGCCGTACGAAGTACGAACGGGGTCCTGATGCTGACTCTGGCTTGGCTGCACCGGGGAATATGTCAGCTGCCGCCCACAATCACAATTTCATTTACCAACTAGACAGAGAATCAATAACAGTCAGCTCTGGCTTGACCACGACTATGTACTACTGCGCCCGATCCATGGTCCCCTATTTTGCCCCCGAGATTCGGTCCGGCCCACTCTGCTCTGTGACTGCGTCTCGCGGCGAGTCCTCCTATTTCACCTCGGGGTCCAGCGCTGTGCACCGCCCTCAACCGGCCTATACCACACAACTCGCAGGACCATGACCCAATATAGCGACGACGATATCGACTCGGCGTACGGCGACGACTCGCTCATCGGCGACGACACCAAGACCTTGTCGACCTATATCACCGACTACCGATACGAGTTTGGCCGCCGGTACCACTCGTACCGCGATGGCGCATACTGGGTAACCCCCCCTCCCCTCATTGAAGTCGATCGTACTTGGCGACGAGGCTCATTCCGCAGGGACCAAACGATGAGACGGCGAATGCGCAGCAGGATCTCGCCCATCATATGTATTTCCTCACCCTGGACGGAAAACTACACCTGGCCCCGATCGAGAACCCGCAGGTACCACCCCCCTCTCACTCCGACCGTCCGGCATTGCTGAGTGAGTTTTAGGAAATCCTCGACGTCGGCACCGGGACTGGGATCTGGGCGATGTGTGTTTCTCCCGATAGGTTTTCCCTGATAGGTTTTTCCCCAATGCGACCGTTGCTAATCGGGAACCTTCCCGCAGCGACGCTGCGGACGAGTACCCCTCCGCCCGTGTCACCGGGGTCGACCTGTCCCCGATCCAACCGTCTTTTGTACCGCCAAATTGTGTCTTCGAAATCGACGATATCACGCTCCCCTGGACATACTCCGCCAACCAATTCGACTTTATCCATATCCGCGAGTTGTTTGGGTGCATCCCCGACTGGGATGAGTTCTTCCGCCATTGCTGGCAGTGCCTGAAGCCGGGCGGATACATCGAGGTTGTGGAACACTCCGTTCAGCCGATCGCCGACGACGGGACAATGGGGCCGGATCACTTCTATCACGAATGGGGGCGGGTCGTCGTTGAGTCGGGCGAGCGGTCGGGCAAAACATTCACAATCTGGCACGAGTCGGCCGAGCGATTGAAACGGGCGGGATTCGTGGACGTGGTGGAAAGGCGGTTCAAATGGCCGATGAACGGGTACTCCCTCATGCCATGCGCGAGGATCAATAACTCAGAGGTCGCTAATGGAACTCGCCAGATGGAGCTCCGATCCAAAACTGCACGAACTCGTGAGTCGCCTCCATATTTAGATTTCCGATCGCGCTGACTCGTCGGTCCAGGGCCGCTGGAACCAATTCCGCCTCAACGGCGGGATCGAGGGGTTCATGCTCCGCCTGCTCACAGCGACCCTCGGCTGGTCGTACGAACGCTCGCAAGTCCATCTAGCCCAGATGCGGACGGCATTGCGAGACTGTCGCACGCATGCCTATCTCCCTGGGACGGTGGTCTATGCTCGAAAACCGGGGCCGGCGATTTCGAGTCCGTCTCGCTGAGTTTATCAGTCTAGCATTTTGGTGCGAGCTCGACTTCTCTTGCTTCGTTGAGTGCTTCCAGTCTTATTGATCGAGCACTGCATTCACTGCATTCACCGCACTATACCCCCCGCAGAACTCCGACTACCGTCACTGTATCTGTACCTGTACCAGTACTTATTGATTAGTGGCTTAGCTCCGCATAGCTTGGCTTATGCATTATGAGGTTATGACGATATGGTTTTGAGTGTTTGAAGGCGTAGGGGAGATCGAATAGACCGACCGCTATTTTCAGCGAGGGCTTTCCTTTATATAAGACAAGTATAGGGAGCCCCTGGCGCATCCTGTGGGTTTTGTGGATCATGGGGCGGAATAGCCGTTATCCGTCAGGTACGGAAATGTGACCCGTCACCTCAGCGAGTGCTAGGACTTAAAGAGTGTACGGACAGTGCTAGGTACGTGCTAGCTGGTACTAGACCGTGCGATCAGCAGCCACGTTACCGTAAGTATCTGGCAAGACGGGAGTTTTGTACTTTAGCAGAGTATAAGGCACTGACCGAGCCGTCCTGACTGGCGGATGTACCCCTATTCCATATTCCAAGCTATTATTACTTGCTGGCTATACGAGCAGAGAATGTGGTGGAAGCGCCTTCCGACCGGGACGTCGCCGACCCGGCTCGACGTCTGTCCTGATCTATCTTGGGATACCGGGACGGACCTTCCCACGCCACAACCAGGAGTTTCTTCATTTTCCACATTCCAATGCCCTTGTTGCGGTGTTGCAGGATGTACAATTGTTGGCTTGAAGGATTCCCTGCAAATCTCGCTCGATTCTGTTCCAGCCTGGTCCTGCGTGGGACTTCTTTACATCCAATGTATACTTATTATACCGTTGGCCTCCTACAAGGCATTCTTACCATGACAAGATATCTTCTCTTCTGAGAGTGATAGCCCAGGCGTTTTTTTCTTTTCTTTTTTTTTTTTTTCAGAGGCGGGTGGTTGGTTTGCATATATCCATCAGCAGCGCCGCGCTAGCGCCATCCATGCGACAGTAAACCTCCTGATAACGTTACCATCTGCACGACCATCCTCACCCCGCCTTTCCAGTGAAATGAGAAATGTACATATGGCAGGATATAGCTCAGAGCAAGCATATTGTTCATTTACACGCTGTCCCTTCACCTGCCTAAAAGAGATCTGTAATCTGTAATGTTGCCATAAAGATCGAGCCTGGCTCGCGGCTTGGACCCGTGACCCAGGCGGCCTGCCGACGGTGGTTGCAGGTGACCTGAGGTCAAAATTTT
Source organism: Aspergillus spinulosporus (assembly GCA_003574815.1). NCBI lineage: Eukaryota > Fungi > Ascomycota > Eurotiomycetes > Eurotiales > Aspergillaceae > Aspergillus > Aspergillus spinulosporus. The sequence continues at coordinate 838,315 of QPHH01000014.1, read as the reverse complement.
GGTCGTGCGGGACAAACCTGCTTATATAATGGTCTTGGCAGTCATGTGACGTACAACCGA
>QPHH01000014.1:826483-836552 GCA_003574815.1 Aspergillus spinulosporus | reverse complement strand
AGCAAGATGTTCCATTTCAACCTGTGTTCGTCCTTTGGACGCAACGACATATGTATGGCCATATATATGCGTTGTGGGATATTCTGGAAGATCATCGATATACTCAATATTTAATGTTGTAAGACTGGAGGAGCTTTTAGCTCTTGTAAGTGGAATAAGCATGTCTGGTTCCTTTCATTTAGTTAGCAAGTAGTTTAAAACTAACTTGTAAGCAGTGGCGCATATAACTATACCTGTATTTCTAAGGCAATATCAGCAGCTGGCTCAATAAGATCATCATCCAAATAGGTTGAAATATTCTCAATTAAAATGTTCTCGGAGTCTGGACACTCCATTGTTCTAACTGCTTAGCAACCAATTGCTAAATGCTTTGATATTTGTGTAGGTCAAGTATCAACGAATTGGAAAACAGAAAATGAATTACAAGTGTAGAGACCAGTATTTAAAGACCTCGTGCGGGACAAACCTGCTTAATAATGCTCTTGGCACTCACGTGCAGGGGATGTAGGCCGCATGAGCTCACCGCTTGGCTCATGCGACCTGTGTACACCTGCCGACGGGCAGAATATTTAATGATATCATTAGCATAGCTTTGGAGAAAAACAATCAATCATACTTCATACATCAATCAAACCTTGCTCATTGCGACATGTAATCAAAAGAAATATAAGTAGGGTAAATATGAACAAATACAACCACAAGAATAGAAATTAGAAAAAGATTCGCACCTAGGAGAGACTATCGGATCTGTGGTATGTATATATACCCTGAGGGCCTTGGGTTCAAGGTTGGTGTTTGATATAACGGTAATTGTGCTTCACCGTGTAGGAACTCTAGTCCCCATTCCTTAATTTTGTTTTTTGATCCATCCATACTTCGTATCGCTACTTCGTTTTGTGCCTGATGGACCAACTGGCTTTCTTTTCACATCACTTGGACCGCATGGCGAAGAGTTACTTCAGTCTAAATCCAATCATATCCAATTCACCAGATCAATATCCAAACAGCGTGATATCATTGGCAAACCACGTACCTGCTCAGGTAGGGCAGGTCGGCCCGTACCAATTGCCCGTATCGTACAGTACCATACCCATACCTACATAGATACAACGCATCGTTCTAGAAATACAGATGGCTTGATTCCATGTGCATATCAGATCATGTAGATCATGCAGGGGATCGACTTATCTATCTTCATCTAGATTGGACGTTTTCCATCGGAATATCTGACATACTACTGATATACTACTGATATACTACTGACATACGTACGCGTCCATTCAGCTCCAAGATATCTACCTTATAAACATTCAACCAGCTATCAAACAGTCTTCCAGTCCACGTCTCCCGCGTCATCAGATCTGCGTGACCTACTCACAAGCGGGCAGCTCCTCAAACACACACGCCTCGGTGACATCGGTCGAGACCTCCTCGGGCTCACCGCCGTCGGCGTCCGCCTCGTACGTGGTGCAGATGGCACTGACGTCCGTCGCGCAGTTGGAGCTGTCGATGGTCACTACATCGCCAAAGTTCCCATTCGCCCCGGCAATCGTGCTTCCTGATACGGCAACGACGTTGGTAATCGTCGCTGAGCGCTGGATATCCCCGCATGTCCCGCACGACCGGTACAGCTTGCCAAAGTCGTACACCGTGAATCCGTCAATGATGACCTCGCCTTCAGAGTTGTGCTGCCATGATTGTCAATCAACCAGCGAGCACTAACCTCGGGAGTTCTCGAAGGAGGGGGGTTGCTGCTTACCTGGATGACCTTGTCTTCGGCCCCCTGCGCGCCTCCTCCAGTGATGACGTACGGCCCGCTCCCTTCCTTCAGGGAGAGCGCATCCTCGCAGACTTTCTCCCACCAGACATTCTCAATCGTGCATGCGCCGAGACAGTACACGCCCTCGATCTGGTCAGCACCGATGATGGCGTTCTTGAGCGTGCCGCCCTCCTGCACGATGAAGACCGTGTCGGACTCGCCGCCTTCGTCCTGGCCGGTGCATTCGACGCCGCGGCCAAAGGTCTGCAGCTCTCCGTCGTAGGTCTCGCCCGCGGCGATCTCGTATGGCTCCGAGAAGGTGACGCTGCCGGTGGAGGAGGGGATCGGGAAGGTGAATCTCTTGGATAGTTTGGGGTGAGCAGCCGCGAGGGACGAACCCGCAAGCAGGGTGGGAAGCAGTTTGGAGAGGACGGGCATGGTGGGCAAAAAGTAAAAATCGAGAGGCTTGTGGTATATACGAGTGAAGTGCTCGAGACGCTGTGTTTCTGGGGAACTGAGCTGGTTGCGAGGTGGAAAGAAGGCCTTTATACCTCTCTCATGGCCATCTGTCTACTGGATAAAGTATATCGTATGGACAGCCAACATGACCACCTTGGCGTTTCAACTCTGCGACGATCTCCATTACACGTCAAACAATATCCCACCACTCGAATGGATACCGACCTCGTCGCCATGGACAAACAGCACTCCGTGCTACCAGAGTCACCAGCGGCCGAACCCTGCCGATCAGTTCCTGATCCCGAAGCCCTGAGTATGGCGGCTCCTTGGCCACTATATTTTGACTCCATGCTGTGTCGATCAGTCGGGCTTTGTCTATCTGATTCGCGGACTTTCCGTTCTTCTTCTTGTCCCTCGTTTGAGGGGATCTGGTCTCACTGCCAATGCACTGCCACCCCCATCCAAGCCCTCCAAGACTTTCCGGCGTTGCGGTCTTATTGTTGCGTATCTACATGACGTAGTCCACTTAGGTGGCTGGTGCGATTTGGAAATGCAGCAAGTGTAAGCACCTTTCACTACGGAGTAATCGACGACACTTGAGTTTCTGGCATATTCCCGACGGGATGAGGTTTCAGAACTGGGTATCTGATACCCAGACCTCATGGTGAATCCTAGGTATGCTAGTCATGCAGGAGACACTGACTAGTAGGTGAAACCGGATTAAGACTTGATATCATCGGGATTGGGCATAAGTACATTATTCATCATACCGCTCTATATACATACCAGCGTAAATAACCCTTAATGATTCCGGCATTGATGTTAAGTAACACCCCCAGCGCCACTGCTTGTCTCCTGTCCGGCTCCTCCCCCGGCCGCACTCCCCAGCCCATGCATAAGCTGACACAACCCCTGCACAAGCGGCGGCAAGGCCTCATACGACGTCTGGGCACTCGCATCACCCCTTAAGAGTCTCTGAGCGACCTCCATCACCTTCCCTGGATCCGACACAAGAGCCGGTCCGTCACTTACGCTAAATCCCCGGAGAGCCGGGCACCCACGCGCCAGGGAGATGAATCTGTGGACGTCGGCCGTTTCTTCGCCGTCTAGAAAGACCAACGGCTCGGAGCTGGATGCCGAGGTCGAGCTGCCGAGGCCCGAGTTCGGACTTAGCACAGTAGATGCAGCAGTAGTGGTGGTGGTGGAAGTGGTAACGGTTCCAGCAGTCGTTACAGAGGAGGTGGTGGCAGAGACCTTTGAGCGACGAGCTCTACTGACGACCCCGTACGACCAGAACGCCAACGACGCATAGTAAACGCCAATGGCGAGGAACCCCGTGAGCGAGCATTCCTTGGCCATGGACATGGCTCTCGCGGCCCGGATCGCCTGCCCTGCATGCCAGATCGCTTTACGGCTGTCGACGCTGCCGATCCATTCCAGGGCGCTGTCATACACGCGCCGCGCTTCGTTCCTGTCCTCTTTCCCAGCAAAGAGCTGGAGGTCTTCGAGCGACATGAAGAGGAACATGGAGATTACTTCGTGCAGAAGCGATATCTCAAAGCTGGCACTCGGGCTAGACATGGCGGTGGGGTCTGTGTCGGCGCTGATCATGCGAAACTGCTGCAACACCTGCTCGAGCTCCTGCTGTCTGGAATTGATGACTAGTGCATTCCAATGTTTTGAGCTCCCTTGCGCGATGAACCTGAGCCGGTGGTACTCGTTGACCAGAGCCGAGAGGCCGTGCAGAATCACCGAGGCCGAGAGCTGGTGGTCGATACGGCCCTGGTATGCGGACATGTCGCGCAGGGTGTCAACGAGCGAGGGGAGTCTCTCGGGAGCCAGGCCTGGCGCTGATGTGGCAATGTAGATGTCTCGCCATTCGGCTGCGGATTTTGCTTCCCAGAGTGCTCGTATCATGGGGAAAGGGAGTTCCAGGTCTGCGTAGGAGATGAGAGGATTGATGTTTAGCATCAGGCTGGATTGGGCGTCGTGGAGAAAGAGGTGATGGACAAGTCTAGCCTGCCGAGTCAGTCTGATAGAGCATAGAGGACCGGAATGGAACGGGCCAGACCTTTTGAACGACTCCTGTTCCGCCCAGTCGCGCCATTTGCGCTCTAAAGTTGACGGCGTGTCTTCGAGGGAGGGTATTATAAGCGGGTAGAGCGAGCGTCGGAAACGCAGCCCGCGGCGGAGCATCTAGATATTCACACTTCACTTAGAACAGAGCACAGGGTAGGTTGTACCTAATAGAAGCAGGGAAGATACCGTTAATAGAGGCTGCTGGAAGCTCTCAGCGATTTCAGTCCTCCGTCCACTCCCGCTCCACATGCCGATATCGATCGTCAAGGCGAATGTCTGCGACGCCCGGAGGTCGCGGATTGTAGTGTTGTCGTTTTCATACTATGGGGCCCTACTATCAGCTTACCCAGCGAGACATGATTCGCAGTAAAAGCAAAGAAAGTGGCGATCTACCTTCAAACTCATCTGCAACCGCACAACCTCCATCAACGCATAACCCAGTTTCCTGATCGTTGGGATACTCGACTTGACCGCAGCCGCAGCAGCAATGATGCCTAGCATATCAGGGCTCTCCTCATTCGGATTGAAGGTCGGCCCATGTATCCACGAGTCTACTTGTTGAGCCTGGTACGCAAAAAAATCCTGGATCAGGCTGTCGAGCAGCTCTGTGCTAGGGAACGACTTCATGATGCGTGTCAGATTAGCGCGCTGGCTCGTCTGCAGGACCATTCCAAAGATGAGGTCACGACTCCCCGGTGACAGCCGTTCTGAAAGGATCTGATGCCTGCACTGAGCGCTCGCTTCAGGGCTGTCGATCGACTTCGGCACGGACAGGTCGTTCTGGTCGGCAAATGCATGGTCTGAGTGGACCGGTTTCCAGGCTGAGAGGCTGGACCTGCTGTATGCTTCTGCGCCGAGGGCAATGCCGCTGTCTCGGTCTGCGTCCCGGTCGGTCTCGTCGGGCTGCAAGGGAGCGGCATTAGCAGAGCCTCGCGAATTGTAAAAGTCGATCAGGCCAAAATCGACTTCTGTGAGATCGAAGTCGAAATTGACGTTATGGTCGAAGAGTCGGTGGGCGTAATAGTCGTTCGGAGGAAATGCAGAGGGGTCGACTTCCCCGGGGCGCGATAATGAGACGAGTGAGTCTGGGATAAATTCAGGGAAAAAAGTCCCGTCAACGCTGAAGACGCCGCTATCGTGGTCAACGAGCGAAGAAACGGTTTGAGCTGGGGCCCCGTCAGCTTGCGTCTGCGCTGGGTCCGAGCATCACTTGCCATCATATGTAGGCATGGGCGGTGGAGGGCCTGGATTCGGCGGCAGGTATTCCATCTGCACCTCATGCGTAACAAGCTGCTGGACACTCATCTCCTGATTGAGGGGCGAGAAGGTCTGCGATTCAAGAGGGGAATATTCTTCCTCCTGCTCGTGCTCGTGCTCGTGTTCGTTCTCATCATTGGACCCTTTCTTGTCAGTATAATCAACCACGATTGCCTCGAGTCAATCAATTGGAGAGTACCTTGTTGCTCAGCATCATGCGCATTCCCATCAACATAATCACAGAACAGTTTCCGATCTCGACACCGCCGACACGGCTTCTCCTCGTCGCACTTGAGCTTCGACGTCGCGCACGCCTTGCAAGCCTGTGAGACACGCCCGTTCTTCAAGTACGACGAATTCCGCCTGCGCTTCCCGTCTTGCGGGTGGCTGTGTCCTGCGGCGTGTCGTTTCAGCAGGTCTCTGATCCTGGCTTCAGCGGGCATCCACGACCGGGGGTAGGAATTCTGGGACGGCACTCACGGTCGCGAGAAACCCTTGTTGCAGACTTGACAGACGTATGGTTTCTCTCGAGTATCTATGTTTGTCAATGAACGTTTCGCTGAGATAAAAGTTCAGGGAGACAGACGTGAGCGGACATGGCGGATCAGATGGTCCGCCCGATTATAGGCCTTGCGACACGACCCGAAGCCGCACTGGAAGTAGCCTTGCCGGGTCCTGGAGCCTGGAGAGTCGAGAGCACTCTGCATTGCATGGAGGTCTAGGTGGGAAGTGAAACTGAAGAGAGCGCGGACACGGCGGGGATGGAGAGTTGGAGGCAGAAGCCGAGTTCCGGCTCCAGAGTTCCTGTACCGAGTCTCCACTCATTTTCGACTGCATGGCGTGGGGAAGACAATATGCGGGGACCAATCACAGCGACAGTTTAGTGCTGGAATATGGGGCAGACTGTGTGGGGTCTGGGGCTGGCAGTTTACTGGTTACAGCTAAGATGGCACGCCGATGCGGCCTGAAATAGCGAGGATACCTATCAAACATGCAGCGAGACAGCTGCACTCAGCAAAAAGTGCTCATAACAGGATGCTCGACTTTTATGGTCGATGGCCCGGTGTATCAGCCCACTCTCGCCTTGACAATCCCGTTCTCCTTGCGGGCCCGAAGTACTCGGGATGTGGGGGCGCATTGCCGAGCATCCTCCAGCACCGGATCGCCAATCCGACCTCCTGGTAAGTGGACATGAACTGGACACTTTTCTTACACCTCGTGATAATGACAGATGAATACAGTCAAACAGAGTTCTATTTCAATCGGGGTCCTTTCATGAAGAGCATCTCTCATAAACGGCAGCCAGCAAAGCCGATCTAGAACCCACCATCCATCTAATCACCAACCATCATGGGTACGTACCCCCCGGTATACGGTCTACGTCTACAGTACACTTCTGACAGCGCAGGTCTCACTCCCGTGCATTTCTTTTCCCACGGCTCAACAATGATGCTGGGCGAGGAATCCTCGTCGGCCGAGTACTGGCGCAAATGCGGCGCCGAAGCTCTGGCACGAGGGATCAAGGGCGTAGTGGTTATGGTATGGTACTCCGCTGCACCTCTTAGCCCGTTTTCTATACTGATAGCTTCAGGGCGCACACTGGGACACAGCCGGCGACGCGATCGAGGTCTCCATGAACCCTAACCCGGGCAAATCCCCCGTCGCATACGTGCATCCCTCCAAGTACGTCGACTACCATTTGACCCCGGACCTCCCGACTGGCCAGCGCTGCATCTCCATGCTCCGGTCGGCCGGCTTCAACGTGTCGGGCAACGACAAGTTCGACTGGATTCATGACGTCTATCTCATCCTCATCCATATGTTCCCCGGCAAGTCGCCGCCAACAACGATCATCTCCATGAACGCGCGGTACGATCCGCACTACCACGTCAAGATCGGGAGTACACTGCGACCCTTGCGCGCGGAAAACTATTTACTGATCGGCACCGGCGGCGCCGTGCACAACCTCTACCGCAACAGGTGGGGGCCGATGCTGCGGTTCCGGGATAACTTCGCGATGGAGACACCCCCCGAGGACTGGGCACTGGAGTTCAGGCAAGCCGTTGAGGATGTCATCCTCAAGGTCGGGGGCGGGCCGGGCCTGCGACGGGCGATGACGAGGCTGATGAAGCATCCGCGGTATAGGGATGCGCATGCCACGGACGACCATTTTATGGCGGCGATGTTTGTGGCGGGTTTGGTGGGGGAGTGGGAGGATGTGGGCACGAAGACGGAGCTGGGCGCTGAGAGCTGGGAGTTGACGAACATGTGCAATTCGCAGTTTACCTTTGGAGAGTGGAATGGGAGCAATAATGGAGGTGGGCGGAAACTCGTCGAGGTGGAGGTGTAGGCGTTGGTGGTTATTTATGCAGTGATGTCTCTAGGCTTTGATATCATACTAGGTTAACCACTTCTTATCCTTACGTCTGAGAGACTCGGTAGACAAGTGTTATTGTTATAGTAGACGGTCGAGGTTTTCGCAGGCTTGTATATACTCGCGGTTGACTGTACGTGTTTGTCTTTTTAGCCCTAACTCCACGTGAACAAACACTCCATACCAATCCAGGAGTCATATAGCAAATGAGTACCCGCTGTAAATATATCGGTAAAGCTACGCAAACGAATAGATAGATACAATCAAAGCCGCCTCAAAAACCAAACCGAATAATACCCAACAGCCCCCACGACGCCAATCACAGAGAACAGCGTGATGCCCACGCCGGTGAGAATGCCCTGCTCAAAGAAGCCGGTCCTTTTGCCCGATTTCTGTCTTGTGGGTGGTAACGGCTTGAGCGCATCATCCCATATCTTGTGGGCCTCTGCCGAGGTTGGCTCATGTAATACAGTCCGGATGAGGGTCGAACTGGCGCCTTCAGTAACGAATTGCGGACGCGGGACGAGGAAGTTGGCCGCATTGTACCGAGTAGACCTATCTGCAGGTGGCTGGGAGGTGACCGGATGCGCAGGACCGATTAGAAGGTCGACGGGGAGGTGGTTGATGAACGAGACATGGGCGTCAATGTACTGGGTCAGATACTTGGCGGATGGAGCGTTAGCAAAGGCGTATGTTACTGCTAGGGTTTCAGATCTGTCAACAGTCAGGACACGCCCTAGGCCTCAATGAATCCTATATGGCTTATGGGGGATGAGTCTAAGGGGAGGTACCCAGCGCAAAAGTTAATCGCATCATCCAGACTGCTAACAGGATGCAGAATGAGTACTTTTTCCGCTACCTTCTCTTTCCTCTGCAGCAAGGCTGACTGCCGGTCATGGACTTCCACAACGCCCCATCCAGAGCCTGCAATCAGGACCCGGGCACTGGGATCTTTATACGCAGCGTCTAGCACTGATAAGCCCGGACCCGGTCGGCGCGGATTGGACGCGCCAACAGCTTTCTCTCTTGACTCTCCATCAGGTCCGGCGAGGTACTTTGACGAATGGTGAATGAGAGCCTCGACAAACGCCTTCATGGCGAATTCCTGCACGAGAACAACATCAGGAGCGTACGTGGACCGTCCACCAAATGCGAACCGTCCGGTCACGAGAGACTCTGCGGCCGATCTGAGATCTGCTGTGCGGTCGACGACGGCTACCGTTTTGGCGTTGACAGGGGACTGCAATGACTGTGGCAGAGACGGCATATCTGTCTGCGCAACGACCAGCACTCCTTCTAGGAATGCGGTGCTCGGTCTCTCTTCTGCGATGGCGAATGTGTCTGCGTCAAGAGCTTCTGAGAGGATCTGCCGCAGGAGAGGCGGGAGGGCCATTGTATTCTTCGTCAACTGTCGCAAGCCCTAATTAGCACAGCGGAAACCGCAAGACTATAAAGAGTCGGCTCACTTCAAGAATAGCACAACAACCACCCACTATTGCCGCAGAAAGCGCCGAGACGATCCCGAAGAACATGGTATGCGTGCTCGGCACGATGTACACTATCCCCGCGCCCGTCGGTCTCGTCGCATTAGGGTTATCTCTCCCCTTTGCGACGAGATACTCATTTTCCAGATCCTTTTCGAGACTTAAAGAAAGATAATGTGTGCGGAGCTCGGTGAGTGCGAGAACAATCTCCGCCTGGATCTCGCCAGCGTCATGGCTCGTGTCGGTTTGTATCGCGGCTTTTACTCGCTGGATGTGCTGGAGCAGAGCGGTTTGCAGCCGCTGAAGTTGAGCCTGCTTGTACCGCGTGCTTATGGCGCGGCCGTCAATGGCTGAGGCGTGGATGCGCGTGTACGGGGAGGGCGATGGCATCGTGAGGTGCTGGCGTAGGTCCTTGGGGTACAGTATGTGCACGAGTTTAGTAGGTATATACAGCCCGATAAGAAAGCTATGTGGGCACTGTCTCCCCTGTCCAGAGACCTCATCTTCCGATCATCAACCATAAGACCACCATAAGACCTAGCTGCGCTCCTCGGTTCGGGATGTGGGGGAGAGCCCGACCCCCTCCCCCCCCCCCCCCCCCCGGGGGGGGGGGAGTGGGGGGGGCACCAAGAAAACAAAAAAACACAAAAAGTACGA
>QPHH01000014.1:655201-826473 GCA_003574815.1 Aspergillus spinulosporus | reverse complement strand
GAATGGGCCGCTGGTCTCACGAGACATAGTGTCCAGTTTTCCGCGTGATTGCCCTGTTCCACGCTCATCAGCTGTCTCTTATACACATCTAGATGTGTATAAGAGACAGGGGTCGGGACAGGTAGGAGAGCACCAAGCAAAGAAGAACACTCACGAGACTAGCTGCTAGATGGGCTGATCGACTTGGCTTGTCTTTACTGTTCGGCCAGAGACGTCTTTTACACTCTCCGCAAGTCGCAAACCATCATCATTCCATCTGTTCTCCTCTTCAAGAGTATATACCAAAATGTCTTCAACCACCACTACCACAACCTCAACCCTCTCGCTTCTCGCCGACTACGAACTGCACCACAGCACTCCTCCGTCCGCATCGTCGTCTTCACCTCTGCAGTCCCAATCGCTCGCTCCAGTCCAACAGGCGAATCCAGCCACCTGGCCAACCCACCATCGCCGCATCCCGCCCTTCCGACCCATCAACCGCAATCTTGACTTTGCTGAGAGGAGCGCCGGGTCCAGCGTTCCGGAATATATCTTCATTCAGGCTATGCTACACGGGGTCTGGCTTAACGCTGTACGTTTACCATCGTGGAAGTAAGACGGAGGTAAGATCAGTGCTAATGATGGTGGTGTTTATAGAGTATGGCCCAGCTATGGCGAAAAACAGGAGGGAGGATCAACGACCGGATTTTCCGATACGACGTGGGAGGGGAGTATTGACGAGTTAGTTGAATAGCAATCTATCAAATGGAGTTGTTCTGAATTGTATTGTCCTGGGGACTACCAAGGTAGAAAGGGCTAGTTCAATCTTTATAGAGGTGAAATGCCGCCATATCCTGCTTTACTGTTCCAAAATACACATTAAATGACACAGTAAATGAAAGACATGACCCTTCACCGTCACAGATCACAGGCTGATATAGTTTATTGCCCAAGTTGTTATGTTATATATACTAAGTACTCGACCGCACACCGATGTGGCCCAGCTCCTCCCCCAGCACCTTCCCATCAATCTCGACTTTTTCCGCCGGCAGCAGCACATACAACATCCTCGCCCACTGGGACTGCCCATCCTCCCCCGGAGGCGTGACATTTCTCCACGCATGGTTCGTCCCGCGCTGCACGACAACGTCCCCCCTCTTCAGCAACCTCGTCTCTCCGCTATCCAACTCGAGCTGCACCTCGCCCTCCAGCACAACGCCGTAATCCAGCGACACCGTTCTATGCATTGACGATAGTGCATTGGGCGGCATGTCGACGATTCGGCAGACAGAGCCGGTTGAGATCACCAGACCCGGCGAGTTGCCCGGTTCCAGGTAGTTGGCGTAGGTGGCGATGTCGGTTTCGTTGGCGAAGGAGGCCGGGATGGTTGGGGAAGTGTACGCCAGGGAGAAGTCGGCGCCGTCGGGGATCGGTGTTACAGGAAGGGTCGGCGCAATAGTGTCGGAAAAGATTGCTTTTCCCTCTGCGTTGTGGGTTGTTATGTACCTGGAGAGGGGGCGGATGTTCTTGGGGGGTGTCGAGGGTTTGTTGGATGCAGACATTTTTGGGGTTGGTCTAGGTTTTTGCGTGGCAGGTTCGATAGATGAGATGATGCTTGGATGCAATGTTTGAATAAGGGGGAAGAGTGGGTGTGGTAAACCAAGGTATACATTGCTTATATCTTTCTATGAATCGTAACTAAGGAGGACCAAGTTGGGGTCAACTATGGGGACGGCAGTCTTCGGGACCACGGCGTCCACATCGGGTGCGTGGAAAGCATCTAGGATATGCACGCTGACTCCACTGGATGTTGGCAGGCCAGTGCCGAGGTGGAGAGTCTCCTATTGCCAACCTCGAAACCAACTCCGGTGTTCACTCATTTCTCTGGAATAATCGGCAGGGTCACATAATTCTCGCCGTGTCCGAAATTGATATGGTTCTGACCTTGGAACCTCTCGGGGGACCTATATTCGCAGCCTTAGTTATCCCTCCTCTAGCTCTTCATGAATAGGAACTCGGTACGTACCTGTCTGTCGGCTCATTGTGCAAGAAAATCCCACACCCCTGCGTATCCCCAGACGCAACCTCGAGAACAATCTTGCCGCCCTTTTCAACAACAACATTTGTCGGCCAGATCTCCACGTCAACGGGGTAGACTTCGCCGGGAATAACAGGCTGGACGTCCGTGGAGAAGTAATCCCGGTGTGGGAGGTACTCCCTGTGCCGAACGTGTTTGTCGTTGACCTTGCGCAGACTCACACGTAGCCAGCCCTTGCAGAGCGGGACGGGGTCGCCAGCCGTCCCTGTGTAGAAAACTTCTTTTCCTTCGGGGGAAATGTACCGCAATGTCAGGAAGAGATCTATATCAGTGGGCGTAGGCGCGCCAGGATTTGGGCTCATAGAGACGTTCAGATGCGCGACAATGTGGCCTGTTATCTCTGTTTCGTGCTCGAATGGTGGAGTCGTGAACTGGATCAGCGACGGATTCTCGATACTTCCCAAGGCGGCATAGCTGAGCTTGCTGTATCCCTTCTGTTCCGGCGGAGTGGTCAGTAGTTCCCGATCTGGGGTAAGATAGAACCTCGTATATTGCGTCCGTGCAATTGGCCACTCGTTTTCCACGCGGCGAGCGTACTTCTTCTCGGCTTCGGCGTTGTTGAAGCCTACATCGCCTTTGCGGAGGACGAGGTCGACTTTAGGCGCGGTCCCGGTCGACCATCCAGCGCGGTCGTCCCCTTTTAGGAATGCATCGAGGAAGCTCAGCTGAATTTCGACTTCTTCTTTGTAGTAAAATGGGAGGTCGTGGCGTCCGGTGATGAAGCGGAGGTATTTGAGCTGGCTGCCAGCTTGGGTGTACCCTTCAACGTTGCCCCTTAGATGCAAGAGGATGCCGCCCCAGTTGGCAACGGAGAGGAGAGGGACCTGCACTCGTTAAACAGACCATAAAGACAAACCGGAAGCGAGTCTTGACATACCTGTATATCAGACATGGTATACTCCTTACTAGCGTAGTACAAGTCATCCCTGAACCGATTGATTTTATTGTCAATGGTCTGATCTTGTCTGTTTGCTTCAAGTTCTGCCTCTTCGAGATCCCCCTCAATTGTATCCACCCCCCAGTTCCTGGCAGCACGTCCAGGCCGCCCATACTGATTGCTGACAACTTGGCGATTCCACCAGAAGGAGATAAATGAATTCGACAGGATGCCACCATGCCGGCACCGATCCCGATAATAGTCCGACATGCCCTCCCACGGAATTATGCACGCAAGGCCCTTCGGCTGCCGTGCAGCGACTCGCCACTGAGACCCAGCATAGTAGCTAATCCCGAGCAGTCCGACCTTTCCAGATGACCACTCTTGCTCAGCGGCCCATTCGACGACATCAAAGAACGCCTCGCTGGTCTCACGAGACATAGTGTCCAGTTTTCCGCGTGATTGCCCTGTTCCACGCTCATCAGCGCGCACAACTGCGTAGCCTTTCTTCGTCCAGAATGCGGGATCCGGCGTTTCCCATGCTGAGTGTTGCGAGCGGTGCTCCGGATTAACTTCAGAGAACGATTTTGGGTGGAAGTCGGCGTAGGGGATATCCTTGCCGTAGGGGCCGTATGTTACAAGAACTGGGACTTTTTCAGGCGATTTGGGACGGTATACGTTGCAGCGAACGAGGCCAGAATTGTCCCTGAGGGTGATGGTGACATTCTGTTCGAAGATGTAGGGGAAGGACGTGCTATCGATCGTGGTGATGTCGCAGCGGATTGGGTTCGGCATCTTGGTATTGATACAGTTCAATTCAACTCTATCAGTAATTTGATGATCAAAGATTATCAGAAAAGAATCGTACGATCCGGCATGTGGGATAAATATCTGTATTCCCCTCTTTGCAATGCGTATCGCGCCATTCAGGTTTACTCTTCTCCCCGACGTGGAGCCGATTTGGGACCCGAGCCCTCACTCCGAGGCAGTATGCACTCGGGACGGCAACAAGTCGATTCAACAAGAATATCTTAAATATTTCCTTCGTATAGGGTAGCGTACCCACTAAAGTTGACGCTCACATCCTCTTCATCGCAGAGCGCAACTGAACTGTACAGCCAGGATGGGTAGTGCCGCAGAATCCGAGCAAGGCCTCCACGTCCTTATTGCAGGCGCTGGAATTGGCGGCCTTTCAGCTGCCATCGCATTACGACAGCAAGGACACCGTGTCGAGGTATGTCTAGTGGATTGTCAGCAGGAAAATCCGACTTAGCATGCCAGATGAACAGCTTTTCGAGCGCTCCCGTTTCGCCAACGAGATCGGAGCCGCGATCCATCTTACACCCAACGCGAATGCCGCGCTTCTGAGGCTGGGCATTGATGCTACGACACTCGGTGCTGTGGAATCTGAAAAGGTTGGTGAATAGAATTGTTTGCTGCAAGGTAGATGGTGTGCTGATGTATTGCGATAGCTCCGTGTCTTCCCTCCCAACGGACCGGAGATATTCTCGTTGGACATCAAAAAGACTGCTGGTTTTTGGAGACATGTAAGTTGCACCTTCAATCATGCTAGATATTTATAATAATCCTTCAGCGCTGGCTTCTCGTCCACCGAGCGCATCTTCATGAGGGCCTGAAAGTCGCTGCTCAAGCTCCGGGCCCTGGAGTGCCTGCCAAACTACACACCTCCAACAAGGTAGTAGACATTGATCCCCACAGCGCAACTATAACCCTCGAAAACGGAGAAAAGGTAGTCGGCGATGTTGTCCTCGGCGCAGACGGCGTACACTCGGTCGCAAAGACGAAACTTTCCGGTGGAGAAAATATCAAAACCTTCAGCTCAGGAAAGAATGCCTTCCGGTTCTTGATTGCTCGTAAGGATGCACTGGATGACCCCGAGACAAAGGATCTCGTGAACGAACTGGGAACATGGTACATGTTTGACAGCCCCGACCTTCGCGTGGTTGTGTATCCTTGCGCCAATAATGAGCTGCTGAATTTCGTGTGCATCCATCCGGAGTCCATGTCCAAGATCCACGATGGTTCCGAGTGGGATCAGGGTGCGAGCAAGGAATCGTTGCTGGGGGTTTACAAGGATTTCAGTCCACAAGTCCGGAAACTGCTGGCGAAGGCTGACCCAGCCACGTTAAAAGTGTGGCCGTTGCTTGACACCGATGACCTGCCTACGTGGGTTGAAGGCCGACTTGCGGTCATGGGTGATGCTGCACATCCTTTCCTGCCATACCGTGCGTCAGGCGGCGCAATGGCTATTGAGGATGCGGTTTCATTAGGCGTTATGCTTCACAAGGGTGTGCCTGTTGAAGATATTCCTGGGCGACTGAAGCTGTATGAAAAAGCCCGCCGTATCCGCGCAACAACAATCCAGCAATTGACACGAAAGAGCTCTCATGGACCTCTCCCACCGTCGGAAGGTATATATCCATTCCCCCTTTGGCATCCTCGTATTGTCTTCGCTAACTGCCCAGAAAAATCAATGACCGAGTACATCTACGGCCACGACGAACACGACCATAGCACCCAAATTCTGCGCAAACACCTCTGGGCACAAGAACCGCAAAAGTACTGGCGCCAGCCCATCATCTTCGGGCCCATGCCGGGCCCGCGTCAAGACTTTACAGGCCGTAGCCGTCTAGACCGGTCCCTAAAATCTACGTTCCAGACAACCTCCATTCGGTTCAAGACCAGCCGAACACTCCTGCAGAACTTGCTCCCGAATGACTCGTGGTCCTTCTGCACACCCAGTACAGTCGCCACTGCTACCTTCTCGCAGACCCTGCTCAACGGTATGGACTGGCTCGGAGGCGGCGGGTACCGCCATCTGGGTCTGTACATTGAAGGCGTGCAGTACACAAAGGCCAACGGTGAGGTCGTATCAGGGACATATCTGCCCATTCTCTTTGAGAGTCTAGCGGACCCGATTGTCAGCGGCCGTGAGGAGCTTGGTATGCCAAAGCTGTACTCTGCCCTTGAGGCGAACGAGCGCGAGGGCTCATACTACCTCCAAGCGAGCTGGCAGGGAGCCGTTTGGGGGCGGTTTCAGTGGGAAGGTCTCGAGGACCAGGATCCCGCAACAACCGCCGGGCCGGGCGACAGTGGTGTTAACGGGGGCTTGCTTCTTCACCGCTACATTCCCAAAGTTGGAAGAGACTGCAAGGGCCAGGCGGAAGTTGAGTATCCGGTGTTTGTCCCTAATGCAGATGAGAGCAAGGTGTTGGTCTCAAAGGTAACCCGGGTTCGTACAGCTACAAGGGCTGCATTTGAGATTAATGGCCTTGGGTGGGAGGCTTTGCCAACGTTGCACCACATCATTGAGCGATTGGCCGAGATTCCAGTTGATGAGATTCTGTCGGCGAAGATTGTCGAGGGAGAGGGGGTGCCGGATGTGTCGTCTGCGCGTCGGATAGAGTGATGGTCACAATCAAAGTGTGAACCCTTTGTGATTATTCATCTAGACGGCGGAATGAGAGATTCTGATATCTGGATTGATAGCTATCTTTGAGAGGCGAATGTGGCTGAGCAAGGGACGGAGGGAGATTTGGCCCTCAAGAACCTTGAGCAATCGTTTCTCTCTCACCACGGTAGTGCCAAATCTCAGGACATCTTCGTTTCGCTGCTTAGAACGCTTGTTTGTCTAATTCTGCATGTGTGCGGCCGCTGTAAGACGTCACCGATCACCAGGACAATAGAGTCCCTCCTCAATGGAGACGAATTTCAGTAACATAACCAGCCTTGCTGTAGCTAAATCCTCCTGATCTTTTAATTAGACCAGACCTGACCATGCCATGTTGCACAACTTGCAAGTCAGTCGCGTCAAAAACCCTTCCAGGCTCAGTTCCACAAGACCATGGTGGCAATACACGGAGTATGTAGTTGATAAGCCAACAATTGACATCATATCCTTAAATTCGAGGACATTCCGGGCAAATCACAGCCCCGAAAATGTACAGTTCCGTTGACGATGAATCGATCTGACCACCACACTAGACACAGGTTGTTGAGTGTAGTGTGGCAGTGATACGACGCGTCTTGGTCGCGCCCAACAATAAATCCTGAAAATCCTGACCTCCTTGTCGGATAAAGACTGGCAGATTTTCCTGTCTCCTCCATGATTACAGTGGAAGAACCCAGGAGGTGAGTAGGGGAGGATGAGGAAGGTGGAATGACAAGGCAAGAGCCAAAAGCGACCTGGGCTAGATGTGCATGTGCAATAAACTCACTGATAGACAACCAACTACCCTTTAATCATCAGCAAGGCCGACCACAGCAAATCCATTGACAAGATCGTACGCACCAACGTTCGAAATACGGACTCCAAGGTGTACGTTTATGACGACTTTTCTGACTACAGTTGTATGGGAAGCCCTTAAGAATACTGTCGGCTGACTTTGTCGACGCAAAGGACAACTGGAAAGAACAGTGGATGTGTGCCAGGCACTGCCGTTCGAGTGGCGCATTTATGCCTCTCTTGATGTTGTTCTCATCCTGTCCAACCGCAATTCGTACTACTCAGCACGATTGTAGGCTTGACGCAGGCTCGGTTAGGTTCGGTGAAGCTAACCTGCCGTCTTCTTGCTCAGCCGTTCCTTCCTGCTGGCCACCTTTGAGCCCAAGTCTTCTGTTGCCGGATTCGGAAGCCAATAACCCCGGCATCGTAATGGCTCTATTTCTTTCGCTTGCCGACAAGCTGCGAGTATTTCGAGGCGGACGACGAACAGTCCGATTTCTCCCGTTTCGATCATGCTCAGGCGTACTCGGAACAGTACACCATCAAGCTGCAGGGTTCTTCCAAAAATGACGTACTTATCAAGGCCCCTGAGGAAGGTGGGTTCACGCATTTAAGCGCTCTGTCCTTCTGCTAACCGTGGAAATTAGCCACGACATCCAAAACTTATGCCAGAGAGCCCGTTGCTCCCGTCATAATACAAAGGAAGGCTATTAGTGTCGATGCTTTGACATTACCTCTTGGATCAGTGCCCGGTGCAAAGTACAGCTTCAGGACAAAAGGCCCGCTCGGCAAAAAAGGAAATAAACGCCATTAAACAAGGCATGGCAATGCAGAAAGTAGAGACCGTCGCGCCAAGCTGGCGCACGTGTATATTAATGTTTAAACCTGTTGTGAAATGCTCAAAGGGGAAAGGGCAGAAGGAAGCCGTATCAACTACACGAACGTAGCCTACTAAGGATCGGATGCCATATGACGATTGATTTTCTATCTCGTTGACGATAGATCTCTCTCTCTTCAATGTGTCTTGTACGATACCTTCAGGGGTCAGATCCTCAGGGGTTGGAGATCGCGCCTAAGCCACGATGTCACGTGGCGTAAGCCGGCATATACATGACATTTCCAAAACAAAACCATTGATTTCCAGAGCTGTAAGGCTAGAGATGCTGCCGGATCATGCAAGAAAGGGCGTCCTGCCGGCCAACTCAATTGGCTCGCGTTGTAGTCCGCTGTAGTCCAGATTCCAACATCTTAGGCCGGATTCTCCAGCTTCAGTCTGGAGAATAGATCCAAGGAAAAATTAGGCATAGCCATCATTCAGAACACCAAGCCAACTTGCGCCTTTGTAGTTAGGATGAGCTTTGTCCTCTCTTCGGTCTTCGTGATACTCCCACCAAGTCTTAGGCCCAACTGCTGGTGATTGAGTTAGCATATGCATGCGTGTTCAACGGCTAGCTCTGTCTGCACCGTACCGGAAACGGAAACCTCTCTGGATTTAGCGTACCTGTGGGCTATCGCTCCCATCGAAGGTCCTCTTCTGGTGCTTCTGGTTGGTGGTTGCCATTGCCTGGGAGGCTAGTCGTCAATTCTAAGCAAGGAGAAGCTCCGAGACGCTCATCAGCAATATACTGACGCGATTGCCCATGTTTTGAGCCGTGCTGGACTCCTGGTCCAAGTCGTTTCTTGAATTTGCCAAGGTAGTTGCAGTGATGGACGCTGCGACAAGCGTTGGGGCGCCGGCGAACCAAGATATATAGCCGGTATATCCCTAAGGATCAACGAACTGTGCAACTGATAATAAGTAAAATAAATACGCCGGCATATCATGAATAAGACGGCTTAAATTAGGTTCGGAAGTGTTCCGTGTGGTGAGATTCTCGAACTTGTATAATGACGCATGATGGCTGCCTGAGCGGTGACTTTCTCCTCCGCCCGCTGACCAGGAACCGCAACTCGACTCTCACACTTACTCAACCCTTTGCGTTTCAGATACCCTGCGCTTCTCGCCCTTTCTATCGTATTTTCCCTTACTCTTACCTCAGCGTCTCCCTGTGTCTCTCTATCCTGTTCCTTCTCTTGATATATCTTCATCTTCACCTCACTCCGAGAGGCTCGTGATCTCATCAGCACCCCGCGTCGTTGTATCATATCAGACTGCCAACAGCCTCATTCAGCGTCTTCACTCTTTTCCAACTTTCTCTCGGCCGCTTTCTTCATCCATCTTTTGTACAATAGACTCTTTGCAGCCGAGACCGGCCGTCGTGCTCCTTATCTCACTCCTGCATCATCACCTCCATCTCCGGTTTCCCCGCACCACTCGAGCTAGGTCACCACCACCATGTAAGTCACCAAGCGGACATTTTTACCAAACATAACTATGGCAAGACTAGACTAACACGTCTTGTTCTTCTCTACAGGCGCATTACAGTAAACGTGATACGACCAGACCAGGCGGACCTGGACCTTATCCCCCTAGTCGTCGGCCCGGACATGACGATCGAGCTCCTCAAAAGTATCGTCGAAAGCGAAACCTCCATCCCGCCATCGTCCCAACGCCTTGTATATAACCAGCAGCTACTCGGCGACGACTCTAAAACACTCGAGCAGGTCGGTATCGGCGAGGGAGACATGCTAGGCGTTCACGTCACGCTACGTGGCGGTGCGCCATCGGTGCAGGGCCAGGCTCGGCCGACAGGAATAGGCGGCACAAGTGCCGCTTCAAATTCACAGCAAATCCAGCAGCGACGACAACAACTTAATCCTGATCCCGAGATGATCCGACTACACATCCTAGGTGACCCCGACGTGCGCGAGGCCGTGCGACAGCGCAACCCCGAGTTGGCAGAAGTCGCGCACGATCCGCACCGGTTCCGCGAAGTCCTCCTCACCCAGCAGCGGCTGGAGTCGCAGAGGGAGGCAGAAAAGGAAGCCCGCATTGCGATGCTGAACGCCGACCCCTTTAACCCGGAGAATCAGAGAGAGATTGAAGAGATTATCCGCCAAAATGCGGTCACAGAAAACCTACATAATGCCATGGAACATCACCCTGAATGTACGTTGACCCTTGGGTGAGGGGTGGTTGTCGTGGCCGCCGGCCGGACCGCCCTGCATGAAGTTTGAGCACAGACCGCTAACCTGTGTCACAGCATTTGGCCGCGTGACAATGCTGTATATTCCCGTCGAAGTCAACGGCCATAAACTCAATGCCTTTGTTGACTCAGGCGCGCAAGTAACAATCATGTCTCCGGACTGCGCGACGGCATGCAATATAATGCGCCTCGTCGACTCGCGCTACGGCGGTATCGCGAAGGGTGTCGGAACAGCAAATATCCTCGGCCGCGTTCACTCTGCCCAGATCAAGATTGGCGACATGTTCCTCCCTTGCTCGTTCACGGTCATGGAAGGGAAGCACATTGATCTCCTGCTCGGTTTGGACATGCTCAGACGACATCAAGCGTGCATTGATCTAAGGCGAGGCGCGCTTGTCATACAAGACCAAGCTATCCCGTTCTTGAGCGAGGCAGAAATCCCAAAGCACTACCTTGAGGAGTTTGAGGATGAGCCGGTCATTAAGGGCGCTGATGGCGCGGAGGTTGGAGCGCGGACTGGCGCCGTTACTCATCAAGCTGGCGGCAGTACTCCTGCTCCTGGACCTAGCTCGGCTGCGAACGCAACGGCTTCATCTTCTCGCCCGGCTGCCGTGCAAAGACCGTCGACCCGCTGGCCGGAGGCGTCGATTGCAAAAATCACAGAGCTGGGGTTTACCCGTGAGGAGGCGACGCGTGCCCTGGAGGCCGCGAACGGAGACTTAGACGGGGCAATAGGGTTTCTGATATGATTGATATGATTGATTCCATTCCAGGTCAGGGCCTAATGGCGATGCCGAGTTGGAGTTTGAGTTACCGACTACAAGGAATTGGTACGACGCGTTCCATTAAGGCGGTGCTTACCTTTTATGATTCATGGCTAGCAATTATGATAGACCTGCCGAGCTACCGTTATGCCGGCATTATGTATGGGGCATCGGTCCTTGCAGACTCTCCCACTATCTGGGCATGGCATACAAAATAAGCATCTTATATATTTCCAGACTCTCTCTCCATTTAGTTTCACCGGGTCAAGATCACCTGGTCAATATCGGTGCCGGGATGCCGTTCCCATTGATATAGTAACCAAACGTTCTATCCATTTGTGATTTCTCAATCACCGATGCTAGTGTAGAGCATGGCTAGATATGTGAATGAAGACTGTGTATGGCAATGCATGATTGTAGTATATGCGTCCCTGATCTCCATATCCAACATATGCGGTCCACCAACAAAATCATGATGTACACTTACCACACGGTATGGCTTTGTCCTTTAACTCGAGTGCTCAGAAGGAGCTGTGATGTTGCACGGGAAAGGTAAGAAGGAACTCCGATACGATCACTCCCGTTTCGACTTGTCCAGCCTCAGAAGGCTCGATCGAATCCGCCCGAACATATCCAAAGCCATAAACGCCCCTATTATGGAAATAAAAATTAGCTTACACCTCAAGACTCCGAGCCCTTCAAGGGAGCAACTATGCGTACCAAGCGCAACGTAAGGGCCGTAAAGCGTGGTTAGGTTTTGCTTTTCGGCGATGGTGCGGTCCTCCCACGACCAAACCTCGATAAGACAGGTCCAGGACGTGATAAATGACTGGAAACCGAACACAAGCAGGTGAACTGGGACCAGAGGATCATCTATCGAATTGAGAATCCGGGTCAGCCAACTATCGGGGATCAGAAGATATGTGACACGGAATACGAGGCTCGAACCGCGGCAGTTACAATCAGGGCTAGCTCTCATGCTTCTCAATGAATCCTATACAGAGTACTCCGTAGGGCTTAGTGTGGTCGGCGTACCTCTCAATAGGGCGCCGAGAGCCCAGATACTCAACGGAACATGATACAATATCTCCATCCAGGTGTAGGAAGTAAACCATGCTGGAACAGAGCTCTCGAAGAACTTGTCCCGGTACGTAGCAGTGTAAAAGTCGCGAAGTTGGCGAGAGACAGCGTTGTCAAGTAGACCGGGGAGGACAGGAACGGCGTCAACCACTATTGAGCAATGTCATACCACTCGGGCGTTAGTCAATCCGTATATAGACTATCCGTAGAAGTTTCTATATCTGGCTGCACCTTGGTGGATAGCGTCCAGCTTCGTCAATCAGCCATATCGTGCCGTTTGGGCAGTGAAAATGGTCTGTCTTGTCTTGCGTGAGGAACCCGAAGCATGGCTGCGGGGACCTGGGAGAACAACTCACAGAAGATGATAGGAATGTGGATTGCGAAGAACCCAAAATAGACTAGGTCGCGTTTCCGGCTCCAAAGCGAGGTCATAATTGTCTGACAGGCGGGTCCTGTTCCAGAACGAACGAAGAAACGATATGCAGGAGTTGGAGACGATAGGTGGTAAATCAAGTCGTCAAGAGCGTGGTGAAAGTTCCGACTCCCTACGCGCCCAAGACAGGACGAAGGCGCGTAGTCATGTGACGATGCGCCAGGCTAAGACTTCAGCTCGAAGAAAAAGCAACGCTCTCTTTCCAGTCTAACACCCAAGGCCGGGATGCCAGAACCGCCGAAGGCCCGCCGTTCACCAGATCCAAATCGGTGGAAGACCGGCAGAGATAAGGCACAACTCGGACCATAATTGCTTTTTCGACTCACGCGTCTCGAAGGTCCCTAAACATAGCTTATCCTTAGCTGCGTGGATCGCGCGAATGTACGCAATCTGCTCGTCGCGGTAAGTAAAGTTTAGCGTCTAGCCTAAACATTGGAAGCCTTCACTTTGCTTTTTCGCTCGGCTTTTTGGTCTTGTAGTATATTCTAACATTGCAATTTAGCTCAGGGAATGGTCCGCCCTCACAGCCTAAGAAACAGAATTCATGACCTAATGCAAATTCGCAGAGAGAGTGATCATCCCTTGTCCATGGCTTCGCACCGACTGCGGGATCTATTGTTGAGGAAAGCCTCTCACCGCAACTCTGAACTTACAACTAGATGCCGGGTTCCATTGCGATTTCGGCTCATGAGAATGACTCGCTGGCGCTCAGCATGACGACAGGGTGGAAGGTACTCACAGACCATCGACTCTCGAGTCGACCCGTCTCAAAGTACGTGCTGATCGTGCATACACTCCTGGCATTCGGCTTGACTCAGTAATACCGCCAAGATACTGCAGGGATTAGTGCTCTGGCCACTTTCAGGGCGAAGGATGGTATCATCCAATATTATTCTAGAATTCGACCAAACCGTCGGACTACCGCATGGATGCTGCATGCGGGATGCAGCTAGTCTCCCCGAGCCAGCATTCTCACTGGAATCTCTCAAGTTTGTGGCCCTTGGAGTCTTGCACTAGTGCTTGCCTTCGAGATTGGGACGGTACTAGGCCCGCTTTCGGATCCTTGGGGCAAGCCACGGGAACTTCGCATTTAGTGTCAGAGCTATGAACACTCTGCCCAATTACATATTTGTTCTCGAACATAGCATCGAATTCATGTGGATCCTTCCAACGACCCGAAGGGCTGAAAGGTACCTGAAAGGACGTTTTCTCGGGACTTGAGTGCGGGCCCTAGAGTAGACGTACGAGGCCGTTTACGTTTTACGGCGTTCCAGGGTTGTCACCTTCTGCCTATCTGGCATCACCTAGTATCCCTTCATCAAGGATGCTGATCCTTCGAGGTTTTCTTTGCAGCACCTCGATCAACCAGTTCCCGCCCTGGTTCGAGGAGCAGCCGAGATCGTCTTGGACTTCCCGTTTGAAATTCACATTGCACTACCAACGTAGCACGAATCGATATCATCAACTGATGGAGAATTTACACAATATGGTGGATACACGGGCTGATCGATTCTGCAGCCTCAATTGAGATATCTGCACTTGGTCCGTGAGACCATCACGCCAGCAGTTGCTTTGGCATTTGGATTCTGGCATGCAAGTGAACTTCGCCTTTTCCGGTATTATATTCTCATCAGAAACAATTTTTCGTCTCTTTCCTCGGTCAGCGTCGACAAGTTTTCGAACAAGAACAGAGGAGAGATCCCATGTAGCTTAGGCGCTCTTCTGGGGCCGAATTCGATGATGTATACTTTCTGACTCCACCGTCAGGATTCAGGAATAATCTACCGGGTGGGTACCCTAAGATAACCCTCGGGCATTGGACTGGAAACCCGAAATGAGATGGAGTTACGAGGGTCGCAGGCTCACAGGATGCTTGGCTTGAAACAAGCGCGCCTGCTTTCTCTGTCTCTGTTAAATTCACCAGCAGCCAATAACATCGAATTTTCAGGTCTACCATCACAAGGATCATGATAGCACGCCCCTCCGAGAGACCACTAACAATCGTCGGCTAAGCAAACCCGTGTGCAACCCTAGATTTCGCCTCGTCTCACTATAAGGTGAGCCTATCAGGAAATGAAGCTGTCGTTTCATCAGAGCTTTTTGCGGGTTTAGGGGAAGCTTCTGTGTTCTCCTGGGAGCCCGCGACCTCGGTGAAAATGAACTATCCGAATTAGAAAAGACGATCTCCGACGTTTCCCCAATCAAATGAGGTAATGGTAAAACGGCCAGATACGATATTGATTTACCTCTCCACTGCTCCGTACTAACGTGGCACGGAATAGTTCCGGAGGACCACCTGCATTTTCCTTATCAATCAGGAAATGGAAATACTTACAATCCACCAACCGAAGCAATGGAAGATTTGATGCAGTGTCGCAACGCCATTGAAGCAGACCTTTGATGCAAGGACAATGATAAACTGATTGTGCTACAGATGTGGAACATACCTTGACTACCCATCGAGGCCACTGTGGCACAGGGCAGAAGCACACCTTGCTCGGAACTTACCATCTTCTCACAAGCCATGTAAGGACTAATGCAAGATAGCAAAGCTACAGCAAGCTGCAGCTGCTCTCTCAAATCTTGGGCAGCTAGTTACTGCACAGAAAGGGCTCGTTCAGTGATCCAGAACCAGCCCGCTCCGGCGCAGGAAACAGGCTCGACAACTAGAAGATATTGGGCCAACATGCGTTTTAGCTCTATGGTCCCACTTTATCATCCTTCTGCGGTTTCTGGCTCCTTATCGGTCGCTCACATTGCATCAGAGAGCGGTGAAGTTCCCGGCATTAATGGGATGAACGCTGGAGAGCCAATCCCCCGGAAGACGCCGGCAGCAGGGAGTCAAAGGTGCTTAGTCGCGCATCGTCAAACCAAGATCCAATCATCCCGATGATCGCATCCATGAGGTATCTAGTTTGGGACAGCTGTTCGTTCGCGGATTGCACAAGTTATGTGCCGACGATGAGCCGTTCAAAGTCTTTCCTTTGACCGCCTCTCTTCCGGCCTCTTGTGACAATCGCGGGCTCAAGTCCGTACGGCTGATTCCAGCTCCTTTCATCCAGATTCCTCCATTCGTCATTCCGTCCTGTTTATTCTGGCAGATTTCGACTTCTGTCGAGTCCATTCCTTTCATTTGAGTGGTCCATTGCCCTGCCGCTGCCCCTCATCCGCCCCCCTTTACGACTTCCGTTTCAGTGTTGTATGTCGTCCGTCCGGCCGCCGATGGTACCCCTGCTCGCCATGGTATTGCGGAAAACAGCTCATCTGGCGCATTCTCATCGCGAGCTGACCGGCCCGGAGATGAAGAGAGAGTAGTCTAGGCGAAACTACCCGGTGGATGCGATGATGGTGCTGCAACTATTATCAGACCATCCGCTTAGCCATGTTTCCTCTAAAGATGGAGCTGCTTTATCGCAGGGTGATGACGAGTTTGTGCTGCGATAATTAATATTTATTGATCCTCGTCCTCCATCATCTGGAACCCATCTGCTTTATCTTACTCTTCTCAGTTCTTCATAATTGACCAAGGCTCATTAATTCTTGACCCTTCTTCTGCTCCCTTGTGTCTCAAGTCTATACTTCTCGTATCGCCCACGAAGTAACTTCTTCTCTACGCCCTTCTCTTCATTGGTTCTTCATATAACGGAAGACCCGAAGGTCTTTTAACGACACTTGAAACGGCATAAACTCTCACAATGCCTTCCTCCGCCCCTGTTTTGAGACCTAAAAGGGCGCAGCCGGTCGCAGCACATAAAGAGCAGGAACCTATCAGCTACGACATCAATATCCCGTACGTGGATGTTTCAAAGGAAAACCACCTGCGAACAAGGTATCCCGAGTATCTTCCGACATGGGATAAGCTCTGGTTCGATCCGCTTCCCTATTTCGATTATGAGGACCCTGCGCTGCGAGTCAAGGACAAATCCAAGCCCAACCTGCTGACCCCGAATGTCAAAATCACGGATATTCAGCCCCGAATTGGCAGCGTTCTTGAAGGCGTGCAACTGAGCCAACTTTCTGCGGCCGCTAAGGATGAACTGGCGCTTCTTGTCTCGGAGCGCAAGGTCGTCGCTTTCCCCAATCAAGATCTGATTGATGCTGGCCCCGCCGCACAAGCGGCATTCATGAGCCACTTTGGCAAACCAAACTACCAGCCCGTATCCGGTACTGTACGCGGTTATCCTGGTTTCCATATCATTCACCGCGATGGAAACCGCGAGGAAATCTCTCGCTTCTTGGAACAGCGCACAACCACCACCCTCTGGCATCAAGATGTGAGCTATGAAATTCAACCGCCCGGTTATGTCATGTTAGGACTCCTTGAAGGGCCCGAAGTTGGAGGCGATACCGTTTTTGCTGCGACCGATTTGGCCTATAAGTGAGTCTGTCTAATTCTCTTTTCGTGCAAAGTCCCGTACATGCAGAGCTAACGCTGGAGTACAGGCGTTTGTCCGCTACCCTCTGCTCGTGGCTCGACACTCTGAGCGCAGTCCACTCCTCCGCAAAGATGATCAACCATGCCCGCCTTACTGGTGGCTTAGTGCGTAAAGACCCCGTCGACACCGTCCACCCGCTTGTGCGCATTCACCCTGTAACTGGAGAAAAATGCCTATGGTTCAACGGTGAATTTATTACCAAGATTCCCGGCCTCAAAGAACCAGAGCAACGCTGGTTGCTTGATTTCCTTATGCAGCATATTGTCTCCGGGCACGATTTCCAAGCTAGAGTACGATGGCAACCCAAGACCATCGTCATTTTTGACAACAGAAGCACCATCCGTAAGTCATTTCGGTTTCCCCTTCCTCCATGCATTAGTTTCAAACGCGGTGGAACTGGCAAACTAACTAGTCATTCTACCCTCTAGATTCGGCTATTGTTGACTATATCGATGATGATTACGGTGCGAAACTCCGCCATATCTTCCGCCTGTGCGCACTGGGCGAAAAGCCGATTCCCGTTTACGACGAATTTGAATGATCAATTCCAGCATCTTCTTATCTTTCTCCCACGCCTGCCGGTTTCCTCTAATTTGCAGGGAGTTTTCCCGGAATTATAACACCAAACATCAGGCGTCAACTCATCATAACTCTATCGATATTAATTACTCCCACTCTTTCGCGTCCTCGGTCGGATTGCTTAATTAGCATGCATGCCGCTGGTCCCGCATGTGCTACTTGCCTATTTTTTTTTTTTTATTTTTTTTTTTTTTTACTTATCACGCTTTCGTTGATACCTCGGTCCGGTTTGTGATAGACGGTTTTCATGAATCTACCTGCTATTTAATTAGTCTGCCAGCTGTTTATCTTTCCGGTTTTTTTTTTCCTGGTCTTAGACATTGTTTCCTTTCCCTTCTTCCCCGTTTGTTTTTATTGTTCTTAGTTTCCTGCTACCCCAAAATCCTCGTGTTTGTGATGTCCATATTCATGCCAAAACATAGACCATTTTGATCCATCTTAATTATTTGTTGCTATTCGCTCTTGTTTTCGTTTTATTCAGCCTTTCGCTTGAAGCATTGCTAACCACATATTTCCATGGCTTATTCAACAATATTTTGTAGTAACCGTGCTAGTAATCTTCAATAGAGAGATGACTCAATGAGCATCGTCTCGCATTCCTCGTCTTCGCCTATTGGTTTCCTTTCGATACGAGTCTGGTCTGGGTGGCATACAACTTACGAGGCGATTTTCCATGATTGACATATATCCCGGAATGAGAAAAAAAAGAAAGTAAATCAGCTTAAGAACGTCTGCTGGCTTAGTTCACCGGCCAATATTAGAGGACACGTACATGGTAAGCGCCAGGATCAGAAGGCCAATCTCCGGTGAATATGCAGCAACGATGCTATCTCACAATCAGAGAATGAGTGTACGGATAGGTAGATTGTATCAACCAGTAGCGATTTCGTCACATCAACAACCTTGCTAAGGATCACCCGAACTAAAGAAAAATGAGGAAGAATTAAGAAATTGTACGAACGAATGGCCATTACACAAGTAACCTAGTTATTGTATAACCTGACCTATCACCCAAGCCCCCAAAGTTGTAGACTAACTACCTCAAAATATTGTTTATCCTGGCGCGCAATTCATGCGCAACAGCCATCTGCTCCGCACTAATCCCACCCTGCTGCAAAAGCGTTAACATCTCTTCTACCCGCTCCGCAATAAGGTCACTGCCGAAGACCACACCGCCGAGGCGAACGGTATCATGGAACCAATGCTCGATGGTATAAAGCAAGTCTCTGGCGATAATTTTCCGATTGCTGCCGTGGAACGGCGCCTCATCAATATAGTACATTGATTCGAGGACGCTGTAAATTGTTTCGTGCGGGACGCCGAGGTCGAAGAAGGTGTCAATGACCCATGTAGGCGGGCCGACGTTGCGCTGGTGCTCGAGAGCGTAGCGCTCAAGCATGGGGAGTAAGATAGGGATTGGAAAAACGGCGTCGGACATGCGCAAGCGCGCGCCTAGCGAGCGAAGCTTGTCGATAACAGCCTCATAGGGCTGTGGACCAGCGGAGCCCCGGGCGACAGCCTCGTCGTGCAGGGTTTGGAGAAGGTGTTGCCATGTGGCGCGGATATCGGCGGGGTTACGGTAGTCGGCTATGTAGAAGATTTGCAAACAAATGTCGTAGTAGCTTGCGACGTCGGCGTATTGATTGAACATCTGAGTTTGTCAGTCATGCACACGTGGGGTCGGTGAAAGATTGAAACAAAGCGTGGGGTTGAACATAGAATTACATACAGTAGAAACCTCCATAATGGGGCCATCCACTTCCTCCACAGCCCTGGCTTTTGCATCAGGGTCGAGCCGTGTGTCGTCCTTTAACCTTTGTAAAAGGTCATCTTGGACGTTTGCCACGTCGATGAGGTTGGAGACTTGTTGCAGCAAGCGCTGTCGGGCCTGTCGTCCCACGTCTTGCGTGAAGGTCGACGCATTGGCCCGTGCTTGACCAAGATACTCTATTCTCCGACTGAGAGGGAGGACAAAGGAACTTTGGGCGAGCTCTAATTGAACCTGTGCGGCCTCAAAAAAGCGCTCGGATTGGGTATAGTAACGCCAAAGGAGATCCGCGTGCGAAATGTCATCGGTTGACTTCCGCTTGAGGTACTCAACGACGTAGGGAGATTCAGATCGCAGTAGTCGGTCACTCCATCCCTGCTCCAGGTACCAGTCGTATAAGCTTGTCAGGAAAACTTGGTCTTCAGAGGCTGCGATGATTCCATAGGCCTCATTCTTGCGCTTGGCGATCGTTGTTAATTGTCCGTCAACGACGCCAGGGTCCTGGGCTGCAAGGTTGTCGACTGCAAGAACGACCTTGAATATGAGGTCGTAGCACTGTTTTCGGAATAGGTAATAGTCTTTCCGAGGATCCTAAGCAGAGTCCTTGTTAGCGGCGAATACGATGATAAGGGCCACGCGTCTTACTGATGAGGGTTGGCCGTCCATCATCCATCCCAACCCCAAGTTCGCTTTGTCTGATCGGCCAGCGACATTTAAAGCAAGTTGAATTGCGCCAGCGAAGAATTGATTAGAAATGTAACTTTCTACCGCAGGCACCAAATAATCCATGGGCAGATTTTCCGATACTTGCTGAAACAGATGCAAACTTTCATTCAACAGATTGCGGCCCAGTTCCGAGTTGAAGCCGGCTTCTGTAGCCCGTTTAAGCAACTCCTGCGCCTTGAAAATGACCACATCTTCAGAACTGCAGAAGCTACCACATCGCCGACGCAGAGCGTCCGCTACCGTCTCGACATTAGCTCCCTTGGCTATATTTCTGTTTACAATTCCCTTCACGAGCTCTTTTGCGATATCGTGACCCTTGGTGGTGCTGAAAAGCTCCTCGTATGTTAGTTTCAGAAATCTTTGTTTCGACTCCTCTGGTAATAATGCGACGATCTCTTCGACCTTCTCATCGAACAAAACTGTCACAAACGAGATGCCCTCGATGGTGTGAGATACCAATTGGACAAGCGAGTGAAGTGCCCGATGCTCTGCCTGGAGCTCAAGTTCTTCCTGCTTTGTTGACACGCGCGCAAGAGCTTCGGGGCCACTTAGTCCTTCAATAAAGCTCTTGTTCGTCTTGAAGAACTCTTGTAAAGCAGACAGATCGTGCTGAATGGCCAGCAATTTAGCAGGTGGGAAGGAAGGTGAAATTGTTTGCGCTGAACCGGGCGCACCGCTAACAACTGCTACTTCCTTCTTCCACACCGACCGTAGCAGTCTCGAGATGTAGAGAGCAATGCCCGCATGTCTGGGTGACGGAACGACAGTGTCGATAGCAGGAGTTGAATTATCAGCGACAGCATTTTCGTTCAGCGTTGGCCGGCCACCATAATCGATGAAAACCTTACGAGCGAACTCGAGGACGTCGGGATCGTTGATCTTTGACAATCGTGAATCTGTAGAAACCTCCACACCCTGTCCACATGCAACAGCAAGAGCAGTCGCAAGTGTTTCGCTACGCCCGTAGGTGCGAATAAAGTTTTTGATCTCGCCCTCAAGACCCTCTTCACCCCCACTGCCCCCGTTACGCACCAAGGCAGCGAATATATCAACAAGGCGTCTCCTTCGGAACACATGAATACCGGTATTTGTCAGAATAGCAATCTCTGCAGAAGGATTCTCAAATTGCACAGCAAGCTCGTTACCGAATCCACTGGGGGTTGCTGAGGCTGGTGTAGTCGGTGAGCTAAGTCCAATGTCCTCCATTCGACTGCCCAACGATAGCCATATGCCGGTTTCGGCAGCTTTCCCCGGGATGACATTTTCCTGCGACCGAGCAACGCGTCCGGAGTCTGGTGCTGATATAAATAGCGTATCTGACTTTTGCGTACTGTCCTGGCAGGTGAAGCAGAAGAAGTAACCTGGAGGGTAGCGCACAGAGGATGAAGTGGGATCGAGAGTGTGAATTGGAACCCTGGTGGCTGCTAGCGAGGGTTGAAAGCGCGACTGTCCTTGGTATGCAGGGGCCGAGCTGTCGAAAGGCGGCGTCTTCACATAATGAGCCTGCATGCTTGTCGGGGCATTGGCGCCGTTAGGTGCAGGAGACCAGCTGTAGGAACCGGTAGCACTCAGGTAAATACGGTAACCTGTGGCGGTAGTGGCCATAAGGTGGTATCTTGACGCTTCAGCCGCCGGAATTGGGCTAATTGAAACAATCCTCACTTTCGAGTTCAACGCTTGGTTAGAGGCAATTATGTGGCCAATATTGGCGTAGATATCGAGGGCTGGTTTCGTTATGGCCAGAGCAACGGACCCGTCGGTCCTCAAATGGAATACCCTAATTGTAGACGCCGAAGACAACGTATAGAGCAATCGCCTAGAGTCATCCATCACCATTTGCACGACTTGCTCTGATGCCCTTTGCGTGAAGCTTAGAGATGGTGCTAACTGTGAGATGCGCGAGCTCGTATGGTTGACCTTGGAACATCGACCCTGGAACCATTTCTCCTCTTGCTGATACGTAAGCTCGTAAACGTCGTTATCCGAGGAACCGGCGAAGAAGATACGGCCGGTCGCGTCCGATGAGGCAATAATGTGAATATCCAATCCACGGACAGACGTAGACATTCCTGTTTGATATAGTGTCACTTGATAGCTACCTCCAGGCGTTGGCTCACACTTCATGCCCAGCAGAATAACCTCTGCAGTTGTTGATATGACAAGCAAATGGGTAATGCTGGGAAGAAACACTCCTGGACGCGGCTTCGCCAATTTGACCGCATTAATACTATTCGGTTGGTCCTCAAAACCTACCAGTTGAGGATTGGTTTGTGTGTAATCCCAGAGGTACAATGCGTTATCGATGGCAACCCACGCGTGATTCAGCTCCGCCAGAAGTCCCATGCTGGTAGACACTTGCGCTAGGTTGTATTGGTCGAATATCTGATCGGGGATATTGTACATCCGGACTTTTTGGAACGGTGCCCATGTTGACGACACAGGAATGTCATAGTCGGATGAAAAGCCCTCTATACGCGGATTGTCAGTCTAGGGTTGTAAAAACAGCTCCTCATGTCTACTTACGAGACAAATAGCTGTCCAGGTCGGGGTACCGAGCCTCCTGCGTAAGCGTATCATTGATAGTCCGCGCTGCACGCTCTTCAGTTTTCAGATTCTGAGGTGCCGGTTTTATCGACGGAGGAAGCCTGGGAAGCATGGGCTGGCCAGAATCGCTTGGGGGTTGCGCGGTCTGTTGGGCTGAAGTGGGTTGCGGCGAATTCAGCGCATTGCCAGGCGCGGGCGTCTGAAAGAAAGCGCCAGGCAGGGGCCTCTGAGGCGTCACTGGCGGAAGACTAGGGTAGGACATCGTGCAGTTTCAGAGCTGTCCGAGCCTTGAAGGCGATCGCGCTCCCCGGCGTCGAAGATATCCGCTCAGCGCAAGGCTGAAAAGAGAAGTAATCTCGAGAAGCTGGAGGCCGGGGAGGGAAGACAGAAAAGAGAGGGAAATACACATGAATTGATGAGGAGTGATAATCCTCAGCTGTGTGTTGCCGTTGAGGTCAAGACAGCCAGCATTTTGGAGAAACAATAATGGAGCGGCCATAATAAGAGCGAAGAACAAAATTGCGCACGGGCCCGATGAGCTCCTCTCCGCCTTTTGCTGAATCTCCGGCTGCTCGCCGATTCTGCCTCAAACATAATTATACAGATTCCTTTTCACTTGACTTGGACTTCAATTACGCTGCGCCTTTTCTATTCATTGTTGGCACCACATACAGGAACGATGCTCAAGGTCCTGCGATCAGCGACCCGCCTAGGTTTCTATCAGGCGCGATGGAACTCGACAGCGAGCCCATCTCTGCCGCCGTTGCTGGCCACATTGAAGGCCGATCTGAAGACTGCTATGAGGGCAAAAGATACTGATAGGTAAGGCGCAGTCACAAATATGGGCATAATGGTTAATGTATTCACAATTCATACTGACCGATTTTACCACCAGGCTGAACGTCATTCGAGCTCTCATTTCCGAAACCAACAACTCGCAGAAGACCACTTCTCCCATTCAAACAGACTTGCAGTTACTCGCACTGATCCGGAAGCGCGCCGCCGCCTCCAGAGACTCGATGCAGCAGTTTGTGGAAGCCAACCGACCGGATCTCAAGGAGAAGGAGGAAAAAGCCCAGGCTATACTCGAGGAATACGGTAACCAAGTGCAAACAATGGGTGCCGATGAAATCAAGCAAATTGTGTCGGAACAGGTCAACAAGATGAAGGCGGCTGGTACGAAAGTTGAGATTGGACTTGTCCTCAAATCTCTATTTGCGCCTGGAGGAGCTTTGGACGGCAAGCCTGCGGAACGATCCGAGGTTGCGAAAATCGCGAGAGAAACCGTTTCCGGTGCTTGATGCGGCCTCTCGGGATAACTCAACTGTATATTAACCTTCTACCATTATGCGAACTGCGGGAATCTCTACCACGATTTGGATCAAATTGGCCCCGGCGGCCAGAGTATACTCTATTCTGGGACACTGGCACTTGAATACTTACACATTTTAGTAAAACGCCGACACCGTGTCCTGGAGGGAGAAATTTGCCTGCTGAGGTAGAAAACATTAGGATAACTCAATATTTGTGCCCACTACGTCAGGACTAGGAGAAAAAGAGCGTAACGCCGCCCATCGCGCTCATCACAATGCCGACCCACAGCCAGCGGTTCGGGTCCACAAGATTATCTTTGCTAATGAGTGTCCTAAAGTCAAAAGGCGTGACCTTCTCACTGTCGAAATGACGCTTGGCCCTCCTGGGCACTATCGATTGGAGAGGTCCAGTAGGCAGCATCTCTGGTGGCCTATAGGCAAGGTACATCGGAATCATGGGGGATCCATCGAATGAGTATAGATTGAGGCGCGTACTGTCATAGTACGGGTCGACCTCTACAGTGAAAGACTGGTGGTGTCAGCATGACCATTAAGCCAAAATGGGGTCAACGTACGCTGTACTTCTCTGTCTGGTTATACCTAGTGTATATTCCTTTCGAATTCGAGCACGGATCTGACAATAGCTGGCGACCGTCCTCCGCGATTGGATTTAAGTGTATAGAGCCATCACTATCAACGGTGTATGTACCGTGCTGCCACTGCATAATGCCCTTGGGGCATGACGGATCCTGAGCTGTGCATTTAACACGGCGTTAGAGCTTAGCCACCAGGATGAATAGAATGTACTAACGGTTGGAAATAGCTCTGTAGAATGCTTCTTCGAAATGTCCGTCTTCCGTGAACGAGAAGGAAATCCCCGTAAGCCTTGGCTCAATAAATTCATCCTTGACTACATCGTAGAATCCCTGCAGGACCGTCAGCTCCAACGAACAGACGGCAGGCGACTGATAAACATACTGGCCCTGTAAAGACTTGGCGAGATTTGGTGGTCCAGGTCCCGATAAGATCGGCAACGTTGCGGGCACTAACAAGGCTGGCCAGAAGGCTACCGACGAAGTATATCACAAGCATTGCGCGTGATGAAGCTTTTGAAGAAGTTAGCAGAAGATAGGAAGTTAGAAAAGCTGAGAGAGGGAAAACCCTCATCACGATCCAGGGCGCAATTCATATTGCTTGACCCTTCCCAAGGGACCTTGACCAGCCTGTCGATCCAGTCATGCAACCAAAACATGCTGCCAAGGCTCCTCCGCTATTGTGCTTGAACTCGCACAGCTTCAATTCGGAACACACCATAATCTACTTAAAGCCTCATTAGACTTTAAGCCACCCTTTACCGGCAATCCTCATATCCCATATTCACATTAATTCTCACGGCACCTGACAGAGACGATGGCCGCTGGAATACAAACAGCCAAGAAGGAACTTCGCAAAAGAATGCGGGATGTCCTACAGAGAATTCCCGCTGACTCTATCGTCACTCAATGTCTGGCCCACCATTTCTCGATCTCCGCAACGTCTACTAACCATCTACAGCCAATACTGTTGCTAACAGACTGTTCGCTCTTCCGGAATACCAAAAAGCCCGGAGAATAGGCGTATACCTGTCCATGCCGTCAGGAGAACTATCGACAACAGCAATAGTGGAAGATGCCTTGAAAAACCACAAGGAAGTATTTGTGCCTTATATCCACAGCATAGAAACTACAACGACACAACAGAAAACATCGGTTATGGATATGCTCGCGTTAGACTCAATGGAGGAGTTCATGTCCCTGGAGCGCGACAAATGGGGAATTCCCTCACTCACGAAAGTACAAGCAGTCAACAAGCAGAATTGCTTTGGTGGGACTGGGCTATCCGAGCCACTGACTAAGGGTAATACGGCTGGGGCATTTGGGCTAGATCTGATCGTGATGCCGGGAATGGCCTTCGATCCCGGTTTCAGAAGACTTGGCCATGGAAAGGGATATTATGACAGTTTCCTAACGAGATACTTGAGATGGGAAACTGAGATGGGTATTGACAAGCAAAACATGCCTTTACTTGGTGAGACGCTAGTTTATATCGGTTTTAAGAGAGCAATGAAATTCCTGACTAGATCACAGTCGCCCTCTCTCTCAAGGAGCAAACGCTTTCCCCGCCCGAACAGGTGCCCGTTACAAATCACGACTGGCTCGTAGATGTCATGATAGTCGGTGATGACCGCTGTCTCGTGCGCCAACAGTAATAGAAAACCCAAAACAGTTTCGTCCGCAGATTTATCTATTCCATCCATAACCTTCCCAGTGGCACAGCGTCGATAGCTGTTATCAAGATCTTCGTAAAGCTGAGAAGGCGAAGAGCTCTGTAAATTTTTTCATGACGAATTAGATAGGAGATGAGGTGCAGTTCGCGATCACTGGACAGCTTGGATGAGAGAAACATTGTCGCCCTTGAGCAGTATTTGACCTGTATACAAGGCACAATCAGCACTTGGCCAGAAATGTAGTGGCAATAGAGGATTTCTGTACCCAATGGTCGCCTCTTTTCCTCCTCGCTTTTTGTGGCCAACCTAACCTCCACGGCGTCATCGACGACCAGGTTCATGAACTCGTCAAACCCCTAACCATACAGTCAGCCATTGCAGTCGTGCGAACCGAAATGTTCTTACTCTAATCTTCCCCTCAATTCTGAATGCGAGCTGCTCATATAACCAGATAGAGACCGTTGAACGTTGCTGAAGGAGTTTGAAGATAAAGTGAATCGGCGCAAGCAGTGTCTTGCGAGCGGCACCGCCTCCTCTACCGGTCATTATGGCGATTGATAACGCAAATGAACAACAATAAAATAGCGAAGTAAGCCCGGTAAGTAGGAAATTATCGAGTAGTAACGTTGTTGGACGCGTGTGTGGTGGGAGATGGGCAGGGGAAAAGATAGTCTGAAGCTTGCTTTGCCCGCGGGTGCTTCAGGCAGTTCGGCGCCATTGATTGTTGCGGCTCACCAACTTTTCCTTGGGAGCGGATCGTCAGTCACCACCATCCCACTTTCACTCCTATTGACCATCGCTTGACGCCTTGTCTGCGCACACCTGTGGCTTTGCACAGTCTGAATAACTGGTTTACTACCTGTTTGTTCCTTTAATGATTCATGACTGAAAATCACTGGTGTTGAGCCGCCCGGCCTAGTTAACCCCTCTTTCCCACTCCCACGGAGTACGTCCACACCAAAACAGCTTCACACCGTCGACGATGGCCAGCAAAGGAGACACTACTGGACAGGCCTTTGGCCCCGTCCTAGCAGCGGTCGCTACTATGCAAGGGAATGTTCCGCGTTCAGAGAAAGCTCATGCCCATGAGTTTCTTGAGAAATTTCAGAAATCCGTACGTTCGCCCCTAGCCCCTCACCGGTCTCCACGGCAGATTACCGCGTGTCTTTAAGAATCTATACTGATAGATCGGTCTCACTACTTAGGTCGAAGCATGGACTATCACCCATGAGATGTTACAATCCGCAGATGTTCCCGTGGAGGCCAAATTGTTCGCAGCGACAACGTTGAAGGGCAAGGTGAAGCAGGCGCTGGACCCGCGGAATTAGTACCGGCATACTGACTGTGCCAGATTATGTTCGATTTCGATCAATTACCAGCGGAGTCAGTGGTCGCTCTGAGAGATTCGGTACTCAACCTCCTTGTGGCTTTTGGTTCAGGCCCTCGACCAATACAAACACAACTTTGCGTGTGTCTAGCCAGTCTTGCGATCCAGATGGTCGAATGGAAGGACGTCTTGGTTACTGTCGGCTCTTCGCTCGGAAGCAGCGCGGGCGACTGCGTGCTGGAGTTTCTCAGGATCCTCCCGGAAGAAGTGACGGAGGGGCGCAAAATCAATCTATCTGTATGTTCGGCAAACTCAGCATTCCATGACTTCACCATCGAACGGCGACGCGGCGGCCAAAGATCAGAATCTAATACATTCACCTTAGGAAGATGAACTCACATTGAGGACCAAAGAATTGCTGGAAGACAACGCTGAGCAAGTCATGCATATTTTGATCCAATATGCTCAATCATCCCGTTCGTAATCTTCCTGTTTTTATACGCACAATATCACACTAACAACTTGTACAGCTGCTGCATCTACGAACCCCCGCCTTCTTGATTGTATAACGTCTTGGATGCGTGAAATACCCGCCTCGAAGATTGTGGAATCACCTCTTATGGACGTCATTGTGAAAGCTCTGGACGACGACGCATCTTTCGATGCTGCTGTCGACAGCATGTGCACTCTATACAGAGACACCCGTGAAGTGGATGATTCGTTACCCCTCATCCAGGCCTTGTTCCCGCGAGTAATGTCACTACGCCCAAAGATCGCCGAGTTCGCCGAAGCGGAGGATACAGAAGCGTTCCGGGGTATTACGAGGTTATTTGCCGAAGCCGGTGAAGCATGGGTGGTGCTAATCGCGCGTATGCCTGCGCACTTCCGAGAGTTAGTGGAAGCAGTGTTGGAATGTTGTGCGCGGGACTGGGAGCGCGACGTCGTTTCGATAACTTTCGTCTTCTGGTATGAGTTGAAACAGTACGTTACGCTGGAGCGATATGCCGAGTCGCGGGCCGTCTACAGCGATGTCTTCTCCAAATTGGTGGATATCATGATTAAACATCTCGAGTACCCGCGCCCCGAAGACGGGGAGTCTGACCTCTTCGGAGGTGACAGGGAGCAGGAAGAAAAGTTTAGGCAGTTTAGACACTCGATGGGTGATGTCCTCAAGGACTGCTGTGCCGTCATAGGAGTTGCCGAATGTCTGTCCAAAGCGTACCAGGTTATTCAGCATTGGATCTCCCAATATGCTTCTCAGTCTACAGACGAGCATGTTCCAAACTGGCAAGAGCTCGAGGCACCGCTCTTCAGTCTTAGAGCTATGGGCCGCATGGTTGATCCGGAAGAAAGCGCTGTGTTGCCACAAGTCATTCCCCTAATCGTCCAAATTCCGAACCAAGAGAAAGTTCGTTTCCAGGCCATTATGGCGCTTGCACGCTACACAGAATGGACAGCACAACACCCAGAGACTCTCGAAGCACAGCTCAACTATGTTATATCCGGCTTCCAGCACAGTTCCATTGAAGTGGTTCAGGCATCTGCCTTAGCTTTCAAGTTCCTAGGAACGGATTGCCAGAAACTCCTTGGAGGACACATTGCTCAGCTTCACTCCTTCTACGAATCTGTCATCGACAAATTGAAGCCGAGCAGCCAAGAGGAAGTAACAGAAGGAGTAGCGGCTGTCGTTGCCGTGCAGCCACTGGAAAAGATATACGAGACCATGAAGATGTTCTGTGATCCAATCATGGCACGCATCATGAACCTGGCAAACAACGCTAAGGATGAGCAGGGCCAGCGTGCTGTTGCCGGTGAGTGTCTCTGCGATATCCAGACACAATATACTAACATGTAACAGATCACCTGCAGTTGATCACCATCTTTATCCTGGTCGTCAATCCGTACGTTGCCCAAGACCAGGAGAACCCGGCAGTGAAGTACTGTGGCGAAATTTTACCGATCACGACGACGCTAGTAATGAATTTCACATCATCCACGCCTATCTTGGAACGCGTATGTCGCTGCTGGAGAAACATGATCATCAGTTATAGGACTGCCATGAGTCCCCTGCTACCTACACTCGCCCAGAGTCTTGCAAGTGGATTCGAGGTCTCTCGCGAAGGGTGTTTCCTATGGGCTACCGATGCTGTCGTACGAGAGTTCTCCGAAGGCGCCGAATGCGTTGACCCCGCCACCAGCCGAGCAGTATTCCAATTCTACGAGCAGCAAGCAACAGCTTTCCTGCGTACATTGAACGACTTGCCCCCCGAGAATCTTCCCGACGGTATGTTGTACCAGTCATTCCCCTCAAATCTGACTAACACATAAACAGTGATTGAGGATTTCTTCCGTCTTTCTTCCGATGCCGTCCGATTCTACCCCAAGGAGTGCATCAGTTCATCCCTCTCAGTGCCGATCTTCTCGGCTGCACTTAGCTCCCTTACTCTACAGCAAATTGACCCACTTATGGCGGTGCTGCATTACTACCACGATCTCTTCAGCTTTGCCTTTGATAAGCCTGCCGTGTCTAGTTTTACAGCACCGGATGGAAAGGCTTATTCAAACCCTCCCGAGGTCCAAGAGGCCGTGAGACAGCTTATTGCGTCCCAAGGACCAGTTCTCGTTCAGCGCATTCTCACTGGGATGATGTTCACATTCCCAGGCGAATGCTTTCCTGATGCATCAAGTTTGATGATGTCCTTGTTTGAGTTAATGCCCCCAGAAGCAGGTAGCTGGGTGCAGTCGACGCTGCAAATGCTGCCTGCCGGGACGATGAAGGCGGGCGAGGCGGAACGACTACTCAAGGGAATTTCCGACAAGGTTCAGTCGGGAGAGACACGAAAGATACGTGCTCTCCTTCAAGGTAAGCACATTCGGAAATTTATTTGACTTTTTGGTGGTTAACAGCACGGTAGACTTTACCAACTCGTACCGCCGTCGGAACGTGGCCCCGAGAGAAGGGCTTGGGCGGCTGGAGGCCACGCGGTTCCGCTTCAGTGGATAAATATCTTCTGCCTGTCTTCATATACTTTCTTCCAATTTATTCAATTTTTTTTTTATCATTTGGAGAGGGAGTGAGAGTGTGGAGAGGGAATTGAACAGAGAGACTGCAGGTCGGACCCACGAATTGCGAAACAGCGAACAGCTCTTGAGAGCCATCCGTACGTACATAGGGACGAAAACGATCCATTCAACCCCAATACTACCCGCCCGCCTTGCCTTACCTTGAGTTAACCCTCAGCTGATGTGGCGGGGAACAAGCAGTCGCCAGTTATCTACCTGCCCTGTATTATGCATACTTCAAACGCGCACGTGGACTTTGGGTCATGAGACCCAGCCAGGAGCAGGACAGGGATCTTTGGAGCTGCCATAGCCTACCGCCTAGTACAGAACTCAATATCACTACCATCTACATCGTACCAATCATGTAAGATGCTCCCCATACGGTGATCATGCTAAGGGAGCCACCACCCGCTGTGGTGGAGAGTGAAAAGCGCCACCATCATCCATGTACATGCAATTGTTCCGAGGGTATAATAACTCTTGTAAGATATTGGCTCCAGAGACTGGCGACAGAGTGTCGATCGGGCAATGGCTTGTTTGTCTACTCGCCATCCCCAACCGATGCCCCGCGTCAGGGTGCGTCCGCTAAGCCGGTTCTACCTTCCCTCTGCCTCAGCTCGCATGATACGTATGGTGCATGCAGGCGCAGGTGGGTACCCTCTACGTATTCTTGTAGCTTCGAGCACTAGTGATGTTACTCTCGATCCTACAAACTAATGTAGGTACCCCTCCTCGCTGGGGCCGGCTTTGAGGTCCGCTCTTCGGGCACAGGGTACGACTGACTTGAAGCCGTCTATGTACATACAGCGATGGATAGAAACCAGCACGAAAAGCGATAAAAGGACTACCGCCTTGCACATGTAAAAATCGGTCTACTGGGAGCGTTTCGCTATAGAACCTCTAACCCGGATGGGAGGAAGGTAGACAAACCAGGCCGGGGCAACGGATCTACCTCGGGTTTCGCGTCTACATTTATTTTTGACTCTGTTATGCTTGCTTGTTTTACTTCTGACTCTACTCCACATGATCGGCTGTTACTGTTTGTCTTGGTGGCCTTAACCACAGGTGCTGACGCTGATTGGATCATATTATATATATTCCAACGGGTTTGATGAGACTCCACATAGAGCATGGGATACAGTGATTCAGGCCTCGTGTTTGGACTGTGCTTGGACTGTGCTTGGACTGTGCTTGGACTAGGTGGTAGGTCGGCTGCGAGTTACCTGGTTTCAATTAATAGTGATTATATCTAAGTCATCAACCTTACAATATTGCACAAATATAACGATTAAGAACGTCTGGTTTCTTTTTCCCTGTTCTTGGCACTGACCAGATTCTGGATGTACGTCATATGGACTCTGGCATAAGTTACTGGGTGCTGAGGCTGAACTGCCTCACGAAGCACTAAGGACAGTCCGGCTAGGGGATATGCTTGTTCGCTTAAAATTGCAGACTTTGGTTAGTATCCTTGGTCGTTATATGAGCTGATGGGCGATCCTTCTAGATGAGTATGGGGCAGGTAGCGTACTGATCTCTGTAGACTTTTGGGCGTTTAAGGCGGGGAGACATCATAATAGCCACCTGTGACTCCACAGCTCTTCTCTTTGCCTCTAGGGATGTTTCCAGGACATGTCAACTAATCATATCCCCAGCGACCAGTCAAAACAATAACTTTCTTCATCCTTCCTCAGACCGTGGAGCTACGTAATGCTGCATCAGATTCCGTGGTGCTAAAGGAGAATCTAGATCAGATCGCCCAGAAAATGAATCGTCTTATAGGCTGCAGCTTTGCTTTTTCTTCGTCTCACCAGTTCCTGTTAACTAA
Source organism: Aspergillus spinulosporus (assembly GCA_003574815.1). Lineage (NCBI taxonomy): Eukaryota > Fungi > Ascomycota > Eurotiomycetes > Eurotiales > Aspergillaceae > Aspergillus > Aspergillus spinulosporus. The sequence goes on along the minus strand of QPHH01000014.1, from coordinate 794,063 downwards.
TAAAAATCAGTCTCTCGTCGATGCCCGACACCGAACGCCAAAGATGGTTTCTTTTTCCCCATCGTGAGGCTGCAGGCTGCATGATGCATCGTGCATGGCCATGGCCATGGCCTGGCTCCGCACCCGGCGTCCTGCAGTCGCACGTTTTCGACTCGGCTGGAGCTGTCTTTCCTGATACGAAGGGGTTTTGCGAGCTGGGATCCGGTTCGCGCGGATCTCTGCTGAAAATCTGGCATCTCAATGTAGGCCGTCAGAATGCCATATCTGCCGAAAGGGTTCATGGTTCGTTAGTGACGGGTCCGGGCGATCGCCTGCGCTTGGCACGGCTTTTGAGATTAAATTGAAGGCTCAGCAATTCTAGAAAGCATCAGCCAAGCGTGGATCATTTGACTTGAACCCGACTCCGATAGTCTTGCAATCCCGAGATTCTGGGATCTTGGGCCAGTCGGGCGTACAATCAGAGAGTCCGTTCCCGAAGAAGCAAGAACCAAGGTACAATTCCATGACTGCGTCTGTCCTGGAAGCTGGATTGGACCCAGTACTCGTCGGTCATACTCCGTGGATTCACCTCAACTGTGACCAGATCCCTGTTTATCGAACTCGCTGGCACATCTGTCTCCGCGGTGTCGGGACACCAGACCGGGGAACTCGCGGAGAATGCCAATTGCCGGGCGTCAGGTGGCTTGCAAGCTGTTTGAGGTTGGAGGTTTGCTTTTTCCTCCCTCTCACTTGGATCCCGTTTTGACCTCGACGCAAATGAGGATATTCGTGTTGGGATCTCGAGTCTCGAGTCTCGAGCGCCGGCGCTCGTACTCGATGTCGGTACGCTGTAAATGCCTCAGACCGTGCCACTTCCACTTCCATTGTGGAGGCTCTCTGGGCTGCCCATCGACGGTGGGACCAGGATCAGGTCACCAACGCTGTCAGGTACATACGATCGGGAGATTTCGCACCTATCTGGCCCTATCCCCATGGATAGCTGGGCGTTGAGCACGAGGGCCCGTTCCACCTGCATCATTCCGTATCCTGAACCTGTCAACGTCGTCCGCACCGTCTGCACCGTCTGCACACCTTGATCGAGACGCACGCGAGATCCCCGCTTGAACGGTATGCTCTGCACTCTATCGGCAGGCGTCACTTCCCTGTCAAAGGCTCAAGCCCGGTCCTCTGCCTCGCTAAAGCGAACCCTTGATTGAGCGCAGCGGACGGTCCCGCAGATCGTCTCCGCACTCCCTGTTGGGCAGTGGACTTGGAGGACTTGGATCGCTCGATTGAGTTCGGTCTAGTCTCGCGGTCTCGCAGTCGCGCAGCCTCGAGTCCAGCTTAACCGCCGGTGCCGCAGTGCATATTATTCTCCTGCCTTTTCTCGTCCTCGTATTGGCTCGGACGGGCCTCTCCTGCTTTGGCTTCTGGGTCTTCTGACACTCGAACGGAATTTCTTAGTGCTTGCCCTGCTTCAACCTGCCTAGTTTCAGGGACTTGCTTCTAGCACTCTGGCTGTCATCAGTCCAATCGACGACGTTGGATTTGCTAGCTCATGGACGATTTTCTCTCGCCTCGTTTCCAGTCGACGTAATAGAATTTTGTTCTGAGCGGCCATTGGCAGTACGTTTCGTTTTTCTTTCTTTTCTTTTTCTTTTACTTTATTCTTTTTTTTTTTTTTTTTCGGGGTTATCCCCCTCCTCTTCAATGCTGCCTGTTCGGGAGCGTAGTCTGCAAATGGGGTCCTTGTAGTTTGTAGGCTGTAGCCCGGAGGCCTCATCCGGTACAGTATACCCTCTTAACATACGAGTAGCTTCATGGGTTGCCCGGCCCCACTGCTTAACTCGTCTTTGATGTAGCATGTTTGCAGCTGGATCTTCTTTTGGGATATTATATATACCTCGACGCCTGCTTTCATTCGAGGCGTCTTTCGAGATCGATCCCTGGTTCCGTTCTGAGCTCAACAGCTGGGTCAACGTGGTCCAGGTCCAGTGCCAGTGCCCGCCTTTCCCCCTCCTCGTTCCAGCCATCGGCCCATCGCCGGACGACAGTTCTTTCCTCGTTTCTTTCAGACCTTGTTCCTTCAGCCTTCCTCCATTCTTTCTTGCTGTGCAGTCTCCGATCCTCAGGTACCAATCAATAGGTTTCTTGATAAGCGGATCTTTTCACCTTATTACCCGTCACTCGACGCCGAACCGCGACAATCCGATCGCACACTTCCCCACGGGGCTCTGCCGTCCACCGATCGCACGGTTTTTCTAGAGCTCATGGCAGTCTCCTGTCAGACGGAATTTGTCGCATACACAATTCACCCAAGAACCTTCGTTTCCGATCGATGAGCGTGTCTGATACGAGCCGAACATCCGCAAGTCGCCTCAAGGGTATTGGCTAAAGCTGGCTACATACTACAACAATACAAGAACATAGGAATACAAACACAGGAAACTCTGAAAGCAGACCAACTCGGCTCAGGATGGCCTTTGTGGTGACGCCCATGGCTCCTCTCAGTCAGGGCACGCGACCGGACACCGAAGCGGGATCTGAAAGCCCGGATGTCCATGAGGCCAACGCCCCTCCGCGCAAAAGAAAGAGGACTCGCAAAGTCCAAGTGGACCGTAAATTCGACTGCTCGTACGAAGGGTGCGGCAAGAGCTATTCGCGCGCGGAGCACCTATACCGCCATCAGTTAAACCGTATGCCCTTGTCTTTCTCCCAATCCGCTAGCATGGATACTGATCCTTGGCTGCCCTAGACGCCCCCAAGCAAATCTACCGGTGCGATTTTCCCGAGTGCTACCGCTCCTTCGTCCGACAAGACCTCTGCGTTCGTCACCGCGAGCGTCACACCACCCAGGGCTCGCAGCTGCAGAAACGTGACCACTTTGCACACGCTGCCTCGACGAGTACCGGTGGGATCGCGAAGTCTCAGATCGTTCACACCGCAGCCCAATTATCACAAAATGCTCCTCCCGTCCTATCTCCGCCGGACTCTAAACGAGGTTCGACCGGTCCCGATCAACCTATCACTGCGTCGAGTATTCCCGTCTCTTCGCCAACGTCTAGAGGATTCAACCGGTTCAGTTACCAACCCGTTGCTCAACAGCATGCTCCGGCAGCAGATGCTCCGTACTCCCAAACATGCGATTTACCCAACACTCCTATCACAACTACTACGACATTCAATTCTCCGCCACTGCAGCGTCCGTTGCAAGTCGGTTCCAACGCCCGCCATGCCCTGAATGGCTCGCCTACCACCGAGCTGGGTCCTGCACGATCGGGGGCCTTGGACGAGTCGACGCTCGTCTCTAACAGGCCACAAGATCTCGGGGCTAATTACGCAGTATCAGCCGATCTTACCGGGTCTTTGGTAAATCCGTCTGCGTACACTGATCAAGCGGGTTTACAAATCCCTGTTGATGGATACTCCGACATAAACATGGCGCCAGTAACCTCATCGGCGTCTGCCCCGCTCGATCAAACAAATGGCCTGGCCCTCGACTCTATAGCTGGAATGGCAGTAGGAGATATGCAATTTGACGGGCTTAATTCTTGTGTCTATCCGGTCTTCGGCGGTGAAAGCAATAGGTCTCCCTTCCATATGGGCGATGATTTCACGGCGTGGCTGTTTAATGAACCGGTGCCTGGGTCATCGATGGCTCCGCCGGCAAACATGGTGCCAGGCTTTATGGACGCGCAGATGCAAAACCAGTTTTTGATGAGTGACCCAGCATACGGAAACTTTCTGAACAGTGTCATCCCAGCCCATCCGATGAGTGTGACCAGCATTCTCGATCCTGGGTCACCGCGGGCCATCATGTCTGAGGAGAAGCGCCAGGAGCTGCTTGACCTCATGTCCTCGCGGTTCAATGAGGCTGCGTATTCGGCAGTGGCAAAGCGCAAGGATGCCCTGATGGACGGTGATATGGATGAAGACCGCCACGTCCTTAGTTTGTCAAAGATGCAGACCTACATTGGGTCTTACTGGTATCACTTTCACGCCCAGTTGCCCATCCTGCATCGGCCGACCTTTGTAGCTGATAAAGCGCCGAATCTGCTGCTGCTCGCCGTCATAGCGATTGGGGCTGCAACGCTGGACAGTATTCACGGGCAGGAAGTCACAGAGGCCGCATCGGAGCTAGCTGACTTTATCATGTGGCATTTGCGGTGGGAAATCTTCATGGAAGGAGATTTCAGGCCGCCGGCCAAACTCTGGGTCTTTCAAGCGCTGCTGCTTCTGGAGGTCTATGAGAAGATGTACTCTACTCGTGCACTCCATGAGCGAGCGCACATCCACCACGACACGACCTTGACGTTGATGCGGCGCGGTAGCTCCCTAATTGGCCGCCATTCGTTCGACTCTCCTGCAAGCCTGAGGGATGACCGACATGCCCGCTCGACCACAGGGTCAACGATGACATCGGACTTTGCGGCAGACGACTCATGGGCACATTGGATTAAGACTGAGGCGACTCGGAGAGTTGCCTTTGCGGCTTTTGTCTTAGATTCCACCCATGCTACGATGTTTGGACACTCTGCGAAGATGGTCGCGCATGAACTGCGTCTACCGCTGCCGTGCGACGAGGCCCTGTGGTCTGCTACTAGTGCTTCAGAAGTGGCTCGGGTGCAGGCGAGTCTACATGCCAACGGAGTCAGGCCGGTGATGTTTCTAGACGGGCTCAAAAGGACACTCAACGGACAGCGAGTGCGAACGAACGCTTTTGGAAGAACAATTCTTATGGCTGGGCTTCTTAGCGTAAGTTGGCATATGAATCAGCGCGACCTGCAAGTCAGCTCTCTTGGGGTCGCACATGCCCTGGGAGGTCGAGACAAGTGGAGGTCTGCTCTACTGCGGGCCTTCGACAACTGGCGACGCGATTTTGACGAGGCGCTACAACCAGGCATGGCTTCGTACCCTAACGGATATCGCGGTCGGTATGCGCTCGACGAAGACAACGTGTTTGAGTCCCGCGACGTGCTGCACGGGCTGGCCCATATGGCGTCACACGTTGATATCGTAGATTGCCAGATCTTCGCCGGCGCTCGTCGACTAATGGGACGCGCTATCACCCCACGGGATTACAACGCCGCACGCGAGAAGATGGTCGAACGCTGGGCTACCAAGGCATCCGCCCGCGACGCCACCTTTTATGCTCTCAAGTTCCTCGCCGAATGTCTTTTGGACCATCAAGGGGCTCAGTATGAAGGAGAACTTTACTGCGGCCGCGAAGATTACCTTCTGAATCGTCCGTGGGTGATTTATGTGGCTGCTCTCGTAGTCTGGTGCTACGGATACGCGCTGGAAGGTCCGATCACGAGCGCCCCGGCGCTGTCAACGGTCGCGGAGCAGAGGCAAGATATGCAGGCATTTTTGCGCCGTGTGGGCGGCTGTCGGGAGCCGAGCGACCTTGAGACCATGAAAGGACGAAACCGGTGCCTTGGATTGTTGATTATTTTGCGGGATGGATTCACCAACGCCCGATGGGAGCTATTGGCTGAAGCTGCAAACCTGCTGGGCAGTTGCATTGATAAATTGAGGGGAGTCTCTCAATGAGAAAATATTGATACTGTACACAATATACCCTGAGTTCGCGATTGGACTTGTATATGGCTTTGTTATGAATATGGGTATGGACATGGATATGGGCACGGAGTACGGAGAATAAGGCGGGGTGATTGTTTACCTTCTACTTTACCCATTTAGAGACCACCATCAACGGTTTCAATAGAGATAAAACAATTACATAGATTTATCGTGATCATCTACTACAATTAGCTAGACACATTCTCTTTGCGCCTTAATTCCTGCCTGAAACCCCACGGCTAGCAAAGCGGAGCTCCTTTGGTTACCACAACAACGAGCCCAGCCCGTCCCCCAATCTCTCTAACGTCAAAACCGTCTCTCCTGCATTCCACCGACAGCCTCAGACTCTCAGACAATTTGTTTCTCCAAGGTTGAGATCCGATTCTAGCGACTCAGTGAGCTTTCGTTACCAGAGACATTCCATAGCTTTCCGAAACACACGGAATATTCACTATGGTACGTGGCTTTATCCGATCACTGGATTATCTCGTTTATCCCCTGCATGGAATGAAGTGAGGGACGATCTGTATGAGCTAGGCAAAGACCCTCGTTGAAGAGTACTTTCTAGCTTTGCACTGCGCTTCTTGTTTTGGCTCTGTTGTTATTGAGCTCTCCAGCTAGCTAGCCTCAGATTCAGCCGTGGTTGGTGCATTGGCGGTTCCGACCATCCTATCCCATTCCTCTCACCCAAACATTCTGATTCCAATTCAACCCCTGCATCAACTCCAATATCCATTACATCTCACCCCGTCATCCTTCTCGATACAACTTGGCTTGTCTGCAAACAAAATGTCCACTCGCTCACCAGACCTTCATGAGCAGGCCTCGACAAACTACAAGGAAGCCTTCTCGCTCTTCGACAAGCGCGGCACCGGCCGCGTCGCCTTGGAATCCCTCGGTGACCTGCTACGCGCCTGCGGCCAAAACCCGACGCTTGCGGAGATTGCGGACCTGGAGAAGAGTGTCGGCGGCGACTTCGACTTTGAGTCCTTTTTGAAAGTCCTGAACCGCCCTGGGGGCTTTAGGGAGCCCGGTGAACCGGAGGAGTACTGTCGTGGCTTTCAGGTGTTCGATAAAGATATGACGGGGGTTATCGGTGTGGGGCAGTTGCGTTACAGTATGTTCTCCCGTTTTTTCTTCATTAACTGGGAGTTCAGGTTGATTCCGTTGGGTTGATGATATGTTGCTGACGGCGTATTCAACAGTCCTGACGAACTTGGGCGAGAAGATGACCGACGAAGAGGTTGATGAGCTTCTCAAGGCGGTTGATACTAGCTCTGGCGAGATCAACTATACCGGTACGTTGTATTATGTCCATGTTGAGAAGATATGGTGCTAATTCCGTAGATCTCGTTCGTACCATCCTGGCCAACTAAACGACACGATACCCTTACGTCCTCATGATTTTGTTATGATGTTACACTTTCATAATCTGTTCGATTACCGCTCCATGTATCCACAAACTGCCTAGCCTAGCCATTGATCAATACATACACATTCATCCTAGATATATCGCCGAAGAGAGGTTATTTGAACCAGTGTCCCCACTCCCGATCAATCGCTTTCATCTTCTCCTCATCACTCATGATCTCGGTCTCCATTAGTGCCCCAGGAAGCAGATAAACAGCCCGATCTTCCCCTTCTCTCCCTCCCTGCACTCTGGCGCTGTCTAATCCCGGCCCAGCCGCCGCACCCTTCAACCCCCCAGAAACTGGAAAGTGCACCTCATCCAGAAAGTATCCAACGGGAATCCTGCACCGCCCACACCGTAAAAAGAACCTCTTCTCGAACCCGTCGCTGCGCCGGATGAGCGTCGGTTTACGGTCGCGGCTACTCGTCGCAAGTAGAATCGTGTAGTGTTTCTGTATTTGTTCTTGTTCTGTGTTTTCGAGTGATTCGGATGTTGATGCTGAGGCTTCCGCTGTCCGGATATCCTGGGGAAGTTCGTGCGAGCGTAATGGTAGGATCCGCGCACCGTCCGCGGCGTTCTTGCTTCGCGTTGGGAGAGCGCTCACGTCGCGCGTTGTGGCTATTAGGAGTGTCGCACAGAAGCGGCAATGGTGGGTTGTTATCGGGAGAGTTGAGGGATTAGGCGTTGGGGTAGCCATTGTTTCGCTTGTTATGTTGCTGAGCTTGGGTTCGGCCTGGCCTTTGTCTTGGGGGTTCGATGCGGTCAGAAAGTTAAATTGAATGGTTTTGTAGGAAGAGCGGGCCCTGTTCCGTTCAGGTTGATGGGCTGGACAGAAGATGTAAGAATTCTTGGACCTCCGCAGAGGTGAAGGAGATGAGCTGGCGAGAGATTGAACGGTGGAGCTGGAGATGAAGCTGGAGTTTTCTTACCTTGGGATCTTATCGATAAGATTAGGTACTGTATCATCTCCACCAAGCTAAGGTAAGGCGCACGCTCGATTTTGATCTTTTGCACCCAACCCGGTACACATGTTCACTCTTCAACTTATGAGCTCTTATTTAAATATACATTCCATGGGGACTGAAATATTCAGAGTAAACAACAGATCTAAAAATCCATTTGGAGAGGCATTGTCTACAGCTGCAAATGCAAGATTAGCTGGGTGTTCATTGCCATTGCACCCACCAATCCTCTGGAAATATCCTCAGTGCACCTGCTGATACTTCGTTTCACAAGACTGTCTGGATTACTTCCTGGTCTATGAGGACTTTCATTATTAAAGACGGGCACGGCGACAGTTGATTACCTGGTCATTACCTGATTGGGAAGCTACCCGACCCACAAAGCTAGACGGATGTAACTGCAGTGTCAAAAAAGAGAGCAATGAATGCAATTGCAATTAAGCAGCCCTCGAGGGTTTCTAATCTTTCTACTATTCCCTGGAGCAAGCGAAAGAAAGCACATTGCTGATCACCTAACTGGCTGCCATGTGCAATGGGCATTGATGCTAGTGCCGCCATTGCCGTTCCTCGGATCCCCGCAACCCACATGATGCTCGTCGACATCTGTATTTGGAAGATTCACCTATCGAGAAAATAATGGTGAGAGAACTTTGAATTTGGCAGAGGGCTTCCAGGAACGTGACAAAGGGCCTTGTCCCGTGATATGCTGTGCAGCATTTTGGGTTTGGTCTTGCTGCAACCCAGCGTAGCAGTTAAATAAAAGGCCCCGGACTGAGTCCATTCGCTATCTCTCTTCTACATAATAAGATGAAGTTCCCAACTTTCTTCAGAAGACCGTTGATCAATCTAAGGCAACAAGGACTGGATTGTTTATTTACTATGTGACCATGAATTGCAAGTCATGATGTGCATTAGAGAGTAATGAAGGGTACATAGCTCAGCTGTGACCCTAGTAATGAATACCAGGAGCCTAAGAAAATAATAGGACACATGAGAAGAGCAGTGAGTGAAGCCTAGTCTAGTGTTCTTTCGAAAATTGCCTAGGTCAGGGCCGTTAGAATGGAGTGAAAAATTACAACCATTCTGCTACGCACGATCATTCAAAATAGTCAACTCTCATTTAGGTTTATTCTCATTCATTTTGCCTTATGTTCAGCGAACTGGCAGTTTGGTGATGCATGGAACTGAAAGACAGAAACTGATAGACAGCTGCGCTGGTACATGCCTGGCGACAGCTTGCCCAATATTGAGGATGTTACATCGACTACATCTTTTGGTTCTCTTCATTTACTTTTGTAGAGAGAACAAGAAAAAAAATGTAAGTTGATGGCATATCTCATTTCAAAGTCTCGCTTTTAGGTAGACGAATCAACATGGGTACACTACACCGACAGACATGGACCAAAACTCCGCAACTCCAATCTCTAAGGAACGATCAAACGCCAGCGTGCTAAGTTTCAGACCCTAAAGTGGGACAAGGTGGAGCGGGAAACAAAAGAAACAGATCACGCCGCATCCGCGGTAGGAATGGGCTCCGGGATCTTGGTTGGCTGCTCGCCGGCACGGATGACGCGCTGGCCAGAGCCATCACGCACGTATTCCACGTTCTCCTTCTGAGCGCGCTTCCAAATTTCAACTTCACAGCCGCCGCGGATAACACCAACACGCATGGTAGAGAGGAGGTTGTGTGCGGCGTTGGAGTGGTAGTAGACACCGCCGTTGAACATGGCAGTGGCGTCCTTGCCGATACCGGAGCTGATCATGGCCTTGCCACCGGGGTGGTCTTTGATGAAGTCGGTGACATCGTGAACAACACCGGCAATGGCCACGAGTCCGCGGCCGTTCTTAGCCTGCTCAACGTAGTCGTCCCACTCCATGACGGGGAGCTGGTCAAGAGGGGTACCCCAGTCGAGAGTGGCACGCTTACGGTCAAGCTTCTTCTGCAGCTGCTGGACACGGCCCTTCTCAATCTCGTTGGCGCGGAACTTCTTCAGGTCGTAGGCAAGACCAAGCTGTTTCCAAACCCAGATGGACCACTTGGTGGGATCGTACTGGTGCCATTCAATGGCGTTGCGGTAGTCCGAGGGGAATTCGTGGTGGAAGTTGTGGTAGCCCTCACCAAGGGTGACAAGAGCGGTGATAACATGGTCACGAGGTGAGTTGCGGTCATCGAAGGGCTGGTCACCGAGCCAGTGGGCCAGAGAATTGACGCAGAAAGTGGCCTGCTGGACAAAGAAGATACGCAGAATGCCGGCATACACGAAGCCGCCCATCCAGTCACCCCATCCAAGACCAGCAACAAGCATCGGCACAGCCAATCCCATCGTGAAGACGACCTTGAGGTAGTTGCGGTGCTGCCATACAACGACGGGGTCCTCGTTCAAGTCGGAAATATCGGTACGGCCAATACGCTTGGGGTTCTGCTTCATCACCATCCAGCCAATGTGCGAGTAGAGCAGACCCTTGCGAACGGAGTACGGGTCTTTGTCGGTATCGGTGTAGCGGTGGTGAGCACGGTGGTCACGAGCCCACCAGCGGATTGAACCTTCGACAGCACCACCACCAACGGCAGCGAGCCAGATACGCAGAGGGAGGGTGGCAGAGTACGAGCAGTGAGCCCATAGCCGATGGTAACCTGCGGAAATTAGCTTTCGCGCGCTATAGGGTCTGGAGCTCGAGGATTCTTACCTGCTGTGATACCGAGACCGGTGAAAAAGTAGTAAATGACGGCCCAGATGGCAGTCTTCAGCTGCAGTGGCACCCAGAACGCCTGAATGCATCCATAAAGTGGGATACCGATGATCAGAAAAACGTTCAGCCAGTTCACATGTTTGTACCAGTTGTGGCGGTTGATGGCAGTGTCTGCGATGTGAACCTTCTTGGCCTCCGGGGCGCGAGCCCTGATGTCCGCCGTTTGTGCAGACATGGCTATATCTAAGTGACGGTTGGTTTGATAAGAGAAAGAAGAAAGAGGAAGAGTATTTAAACAGAGGAAGAAAAAAATGTCGACCTGGGCGAGGTCGACTTCGAAGGGTCCACTACGGCAGGACTCTGTGGGAATGATGTTGGGGAGCAGATCAACGGCGACGGCGTTGATGCAGAGGCGGACGACTCAGAGCCAGCCGGAAAGTTAGGAAACGAAGTGGCCAGACACCTTGTAATTGGAAGAGGCAGAATCATAAGATATCATAAGATCCCGAGGTAAAGACTGATTGCTGGAGGCCATGATAGGGACGGACGAAGACGGGAGCCAGCCAATTGATGTGCGGCTTGGAAAATCGTATCTTGTTGGGAGGCAAATCTCCATCTTTTTGTTGGGTCAAGACGACGAATGCAGGTCCGGAGTGTCCCCAACAGAGTGGCTCAGGCACCCGCCGTGTGGCTCAGCTGTGGCTGGCGGCTGCTATTTCCGCTGCTCATTCTGCATTGTGACTCGACGCACTATTACTAACGCGACGTGCATTACGTTGTGCACTGGAAACCTCGGAGTACATCGGAACTGGAGCGGAGTGCCGCGACATACTTTGAGTATTACATCGTCATGACTTCTGCAACCTTTCCAAGTAACTCTTCGAGGCAACTCTGGAGTCAACCAGCAGATCCCCATGAGCGACGTCATGCTCTGAACATTGAGCGGTTCACTATTTGGAGCCCGTACACACTATTGCTGTCCCGCGACAAGTCGCTTAAAATGGTACAAGTTCCGAGGTCTCGTTCTAGAAGAACTCTGCCCTGTGCAGAGTAATTTATAAGGCTGGAGTGGGGACCGCTTTGCTTATTCTATCACTAATCGAAATGGCGGTTTTGTGGGGAGTTAGCAAAGCCCGTGACTAAAGACAATGTTCTATTGGGCGCGCTATTGGGCACGATCAAAATCTGATCGATAAACGTGCCAACTCCAACGTTCCCCCACATTGTTCAATGCAAGAAAAGCATTTCGATCTCGAGATCACGGCGGACATATCACTGGCGGTGCAGCACAGGGCTTTGATAGCTGACACCCTGCGTTGCAGCCAGAACGTGGCAGGCTCCGATCGCAGATTCGGTGCCGCCCGCCTCGCTTGGCTGAGATAAGCTTTGGGGCGCTCGCACACGAACGGCTTATCTTTAAATTGATTTCTGCTGAAGGGCGATAACACTTTGCATTATTCATTGCTTCAGTCACGGCCTCCGCAGACATCGGTCTCGCGAACCGCGGTCAGTCTATATAGTATGGCCGTCCCGTCATAGTCTGATGTTTGACCCAGGAAACCGAGTCTCCCGCCCGTCTCTCCGCCCCGCGCATGATACTTCGAGATTGATCGTTCAACGGCCGATATGGACGGTCCAGATCAGATCGGGCCAGACTTCAGCCCCAGGAAGACATTTGGAGATCGTGTGCGACGAACTGTTCGTGCTTTTACGACGAGAGATGGCCTGATCGGTGACTACGACTATGGCTTTCTCTTTACACCAAGACTTCCATTTTTGAAGCAGAAAAGGCGGGTTGCTCCGTTCTTTGGCCTTGAGGATAAGATCCCGTTGGTCCTTGCTGTGCTTCTGGGATTGCAGCATGCGCTGGCAATGCTTGCTGGAGGTACTTCTATCAGAACCTACCAAAACCGAACGTTGACTCATGCTTTTTCTGATAGTGATCACTCCCCCAATTCTGCTGGCTGGATCATCTGGGGCCAACTTTGGCGCTGATGATTCACAGTACCTAGTCTCGACCTCGCTTATTGTGTCAGGGCTTCTTTCCGCTATTCAAATGCTCCGCCTGCATGTGTATAAGACTCGTTACTACGTCGGCACCGGACTGGTTTCGGTAGTAGGAACTTCATTCGCAACAATCACAGTCGCGACCGGGACTTTCAATCAGATGTACTCGACCGGATACTGCCCAGTCGATGGCTCAGGAAACAGGTTGCCCTGTCCGAAAGGTTACGGAGCACTCCTAGCCACCTCCTGCCTTTGCTCCCTCCTCGAAATCGGGCTTTCTTTCATGAGCAGCAGGCTGCTCAAAGCTCTCTTTCCACCAATCGTCACCGGCCCAACTGTCTTTCTGATTGGTGCAAGCCTAATTGGAAATGGAATGAAAGACTGGGCCGGCGGGTCTGGCACCTGCAGCAACAATCCCGGCAATGGCGCCCTCTGCCCCAGCGCCGACGCACCGCACGCCCTTCCTTGGGGCAGCGCCGAGTTCATCGGCCTTGGCTTCCTCGTTTTCGTCACCATCATCCTCTGCGAGCGCTTCGGGTCCCCGATCATGAAATCTTGCGCCGTCATTGTTGGCCTGCTTGTCGGCTGTATTGTCGCCGCGGCCTGTGGCTACTTCGACCGCTCCGGAATTGACGCTGCGCCCGTCGCATCCTTCATCTGGGTGAAAACATTTCCATTAACAATCTACGCCCCGCTCATCCTACCCCTCCTCGCTGTGTACATGGTTATCATGATGGAGTCCATCGGTGACATCACGGCCACCTGCGATGTCTCCCGTCTCCAAGTAGAGGGTGCTACTTTCGACTCCCGCATCCAGGGCGGCGTGCTGGGAAACGGTATAACATGCCTTCTCGCCGGCCTCTGCACTATTACCCCAATGTCTGTATTTGCTCAGAACAACGGCGTTATCGCCCTCACCCGCTGTGCAAACCGCAAAGCGGGCTACTGTTGCTGCTTCTTTCTCGTTGTTATGGGCATCTTTGCAAAATTCGCCGCGGCTCTTGTCGCCATCCCTTCATCGGTCTTGGGCGGCATGACAACATTCCTCTTCTCCTCTGTCGCGATCTCCGGCGTCCGAATCATGTGTAGCGTTGACTGGACCCGCCGCAATAGATTCATCCTCACGGCTTCGTTTGCGGTAGGTATGGCTGCCACACTTGTGCCAGATTGGTTCTCGTATTTCTTTACGTATAGTGGTGATAACCATGCGCTTGAGGGGCTTTTGCAGGCCGTCGAGCTGGTCATGGCGAATGGTTTCGCGGTCACAGGATTCTTGGGTCTCATACTAAATCTGATTCTGCCCGAGGATATGGAGGAGGATGTTGTCGAGTCTGAGGAGGACCATGAAGCCAGGACGGTGGTGGGGATGCAGGGAGGGAGTGAGACTGGTTCCTCTGGTCAGAATATGAAGGCCTAATAAGCTGCAAATGAAACGCTTATTTAGCCGGGTTTTGGAAATCCCAGCTTTGCATTTTTTGGGATGTGGATTGCATATACTATAATTACATTTGCCCATATATACTATGTATCTAATTTCATACCGTGCCACAATCGCACATAAGTCCGTCTCCTCGAACCGCTGATAAGCGAGGACATGCTTAAACCCCTTCCACAACTTCCCCTGGCGCTAACATCTTGATGTAGCAATGTTCGCCCGTCTCCAATACAGATATGGCATCTCCAACCCGTATCCGCGATTCTGCCGTCTTGTTCGTGAGCTAGATCCATAAACAGCAAGAAGGAATGAAAAAGTGTCCGGGTCGTATTTTTAAAACATTTATAATAGGAATAAATAACGCACCTTTCACAGCCGGGACTGCCTGCATTCCCAAACAAGCATTCGTCAAATCCCCTTTATCGATCCTCCTATAGCTCTTCAGCGTCCGATCCGGCTCAGAAGGATGTCGAGTCCCCGTGTCCGGATCAACGTTGGGCAGTTTGCACCGGACTGTGCGGCAGGCTGTGTAGATTACTAGCCCCTGTTCTGCGCTGTCTCCTTCATCCTCTCCAGATGCTTTCCTTTTTGCAATAGCTGGAGAGATACGAATAACCTTCCAGTCATCTTCCTCAAACGCCTTCGGACCCTGGACGATAATATTTGCCCTGAAACGCCGAACACTTAGATCAGGAATATCTTTGACACACCGTGCGTTCACATCCCGCACGCTAGAAAGAGAAAGTATGTGGATTGGGTAGGCGTCTGCAAACCCTGTTTGGGCCTGGAACCCTAGTTCTTGTTTCCGCGGTGCGTTACGGTAGATTTCGCGCGTGTGAGTAGGGTTCACTCGGAAGAGGGTAACATGATGATGGCTGTTGTCGAAAGTATGTCTATTGGCTTGGTTGAAGTCTGGGAAGACTTCATTGAGAAAGTCGTGGAATGAGGATGGGATGTATTGCCCGTAGTTGTAGGCTAGCGGGTTGTCTTTCCAGATCTTGACACGCTCCAGAGGGGCACTAAAGTCCAGTTTCGTACGTTTCGTATTTCCAGACTCTGAAGGTTGATAGAGAGGGATCATGAATGACGCCTCCCGAGCGATGAGGCCCAGATACAGCCCCGTTCTGAAAATGGCTGAGTGCACTGCATTCCACCCCATGCCGCGATACGGGTTAGGACGGGGGTAGTAAACCAGCATTACTCCACCAGACCTCACCTCTTCAAGGTCGGATCTATATCCCTGCACAGTAGTATCCGGAACCCAAATCTCTGGACGAACGAGAGCAAGTCTGTTGAAACCCCGATTACGAAGGGTTCTGGCAATCCAATTCCCCTTCTCGTCCAGCTCCGCAAAACAGAATTGCCGGTCAAAGGCAAGTCCCGTGGGCACGATGTCCGACTCATCAAGTTCAATGCCCTTGCAGCTCTTGATTGGGTACGTGAAGAGCGCTTTAATGCGCCACGCCGGGAGATCGCGCTCATCTGTGCTAGATTCGGAAAAGCCATTGCTGTATTTTGGGTCATATTCGTCATCAAGGTTACTTTGGCCTTTCGGAAGACCGATCCTTCGACAACCGCGGGGTGTAATATCAGCGCTCTTCTTAATTAAGAACCTGGCGACAGTGTAGATTGTGAGTATAAGGAGGCCTGAGATGGCGAGGATGGTATTGATTATCATGACATTTTGCCGAGGTTCCAGCATTGCTGGCGTCCGCGGGTGCTGAATCCCTTGCATAAACAATAATATATACCGGGCACCGTGAATCCTGAAGATTAGTTTTCGTATATAAAATATGACCAATGTGACCGAACATTTAAGTTGAAGATTGATACTGAAGAGTCGATGCAGATCTGAAATATCGTCTCCTATTGGTCGAATTTGATAATCAGATTTGGAATAGCGCAATACGTCCCAGCCTTGTCACGTGCTCTGGTGTTGGGCCAGCTTCCCTTTCTGGTAAATCCACTCACGCTTCAACATTCAGCATTGCGCTTCTTGTGCTAGCTGAAGACACTGGCGCGGTGTATTAATTCGAATGTCAAACAGTACCATTTCAGAGGGTTGGAATGGGACTTGTTCTCAGACTCACCGTCGATTGATTAATGTTCGAAGATGGACACGCAAGAGCTGCTGAGCCCGGCAACTCAACGACTCCGTACGCAGTCTCTCGACACTTATAGTGGCTTAATCTGATAAATTCAGGTCCCGTCGTCTCTATCTCGGCATCACAATCCTTGCAGGCGTCAGCAGCTCTCAGTGTTGGTGCCATCTCGACAGGTCTCACCCAACTAGATGCTGCGATCAGTCCGCTCCCTGCGGAACAAGATGGCGCCACCGAGACCCGCGGAATCCCTCAGGGCCAAGTAACAGAAGTCTTTGGACCGCCTGGTGTTGGGAAGACGTCTCTCGCGTATGTGCTCCAGGAGTTACCGTATGCAAGTCTAACTTATTCGAAGGCTGAACGTCGCCTCGAACGCGCTGCTTGCTGGAGGAAAGGTGGTTTGGATTGGTATGCTACCTGGCTCTTCCTTAAGACGCAGATTGACCCCATTTAGATACTGGCTCTCCGCTGCCCCGATTACGTCTCCGCGATGTTTTACAGAAGTCCATTGAGGCTTCAAAGTCATCTCAAACAGTGGAGGAACTGGTTCAGAACCTGACTCATATCCGAGCTCAGTCTCTGCCTCACATACTTGCACTCTTACTACATCCTCCGTCAGCATTTCCACCTCAGGACTGCAGATTACTGGTCGTCGACTCTGCCTCGGGGCCCTTTGCGTCGTATTTCCCAAACCCCACGGAGCTCAAAACACGCCTTGCGCAGTCAAAGAATACCGATAAAGTGCAGGTTCAATGGCTTATGAACAGAAGCTCTAATGTTACAAGCGACCTAGCGAATCAGCTGATGAAGCTGGCGACAGCCCACCGGATGGCGGTCCTTGCCATCAATCAGACTCGGACTAGGATCAAAGGTCAGCCACGTGCCACACTGTGTCCAGTTTTAGCTGGCGGGGCGTGGGAAAGTAGTATAAGCACTCGGCTTGTTCTGTACCGCGATCTTTTGACCACGGAAAACACTATTGAGGGTATTCGGTTTGCGGAGGTGATGAAGAGGTCTGGGAAAATGTTGGCGGTGCGGTTAGGGGTGAATATTGTTCAATTCGTTATTGAAAGGGTACGGTCGCATATTCGAAGTATTTCTGATTGGCTTACAAGGGACAGGATGGGCTGCGTGCTTTGGACGATCAGCCGTCCTCTCGTACGACCGCATTGGACCTTGACGAAGCACGGGACACACCTCTACAGAGAAAACGCAAGGTTGACGAGATCGCAGATAGCGAGGATGAAGATGATTCCGATGCAGAATACGGATGGGTGGACGACGACGGGTTCGCGAAGTGACGCTGTACGGGAAAACGAACCACGATGCTCCCGGTTTTTCCATGGCTCTATACTACTATGAATACACACTCCGAAACTTCCATGAACGGTCAACACTCTGTCAAAAAATATGCCGAACTCTGTGCTAGACATCGTTACCTCTTGGGCGTCTCTCAACCCAGGTTGAAACTTCCGTCATTGCCAAAATCTTGTCATCCGGCACATCGATGTTTGTTTGAGATTGGGGCGCTTTTGAAGCCGCGTTCATCGTTGAGCTGCGACCGAGACTGACCCCGCCACGGACGGCCGCTGACACTCCGCCTGAGGGACGGGAAGCCTGGAGGGAGCATAGATGGATCGGGCTTCCGACGAGACCGCGTTTGTTGCCATGGACAACGTCGACGAGTTTTCCGAGAACCGCAAACTCCAGCTTCAACTTCACGCTGTAGACGACCCCCTTCAACGTTATTTGGATGGCATACAAGCTGGCGTACTCAAGTCCCAGAAGCACCAAGTCCATTGTGACAATCATCACGTTGATTCCCACTAGCTGGTGCATTATCTTCCGGTTCTCGCGGCTGGAGGTGAGCTGAAGCATCCTGATTGTCTCCCAGACGTATAGCACTGAGATGATGACTTCCTGGATCGTGAATCCGGTCATCTGAATCTTCTCCATGACGTTATAACCTACCACCCAAGGCTCGTATGCGACGACATTTGCGCCGTACGTCAAGATGGTTGTTGGAACGTGCAGAAGGAAGACATTTGCTATGATCATGTACAGAACACGATGGAGGACCCGTTCGTCCCGAAGCACAAGATGTAACCGAGAATAGAGGACGAAAGATTGGCCTGTCACCATTGTCCACCAGCCGACGGTAAGGATACTGACAGAAAACGTCGAGTCAACATGACTGAAAAATTTCAGCAGGAAACCAATTGAGTATGGCACAACTCCCACAACCCCGGATATCAAAAGACTCCAGAAATATAGCCCCTTCCACCGCCGAAAAGTGGAAAGCACCAGAACGACGAGCTCAAGGACATTGTAACAAGAGAGCGCGATAAATATCGTCAGCACCGCCAAGAGACCTTCACTTCTGTTTTCACCCGTAAGGGATCCTGAGATTCCATCATAAATGTCTTGGGCCATCGACACCATATCGTCAACGCAACTGCAACTGGGAACTGGTCAGTTACAGGACAACAAGAGGAGAGATGGAACGTTTCCCCTTCTCCAAAGGAAGAAAGACCTCAGCACAGAAGATTTTAATATCGCCTGTAACGGGAAGCACCCACCATTCAATCTCAAAGGGAGACGGTCAAAGAAGCACAGAAGCACCACACCAGGAAGCACTGTCTAGCTGGGTCATGGTCCTGGATCTAGCAATGTTTTTATAAAGAAAAGAATAACAGTACATGCACACAGACCACTACACCGTCTCCTCTTCCTCAAGTAGCCTTCCACCAAATTGCAAGCAAACAAAACCAATAGTAACGACAACCACCACAAGGACTTCGAGCTTTCTTTGAAAACCGCAACGGCAAAGCAAGACGCCGATCCCGCCTCAACCAGTTACTTACATCTCTCCATATCCGGAACTCTGCTTATAGCACACTCAGAGACAAAGAAAAAAGGATTCGAGGCCTGAAGTGACAGTGACAGTCACTCGACTACTGTCCCGAGATCCAATCACGAAGACCCCAGACCAGATCTAGGGCCAGGACTAGTTAAACGGAACAACGATGAAACAGCGCAACAAGGGATTCAGGGTGCCAATGTCGTACGGGGCCGCCGAAAGTTGGCTCTTATGCATGGTGAGTCTGGAGAATGAGGGTGAAAATATGGAGAGCGACGCCAAGGTGAGGTCAGTAATACTTCTTTACAACTCCACAACCTAGGGCACACGACCGTCAGTCCAAACAAAGCGGCAAAAGTAAGTTAAATGTGCACCATGGTGTGATTGGGTGAAGCCGGGACATGGGGACCTAATCTTAACAGACTATGGCTTGACTTTATCTTGGTTATGGAGGATTTTTGGAAGGTCTGCGGCCTTGGAATCCTAAAGAGGCACAGGTAGCAGGGATCATACGAGCTCCGGCCAGTTAGAAGAAGTTATGAAAAGGGCTGGGAGCATAGGATTGAGCCTAGCTAGAGTTCTAGACAGGCACAGATCCGCTAGAGAGTTCCAAGTAATATCTTGACAAACATCTCTCTTAGCCAGTCAAACTATAGTTGGTAATCTCTCCAATAAAAGGGGGAGCGAGAGATTTAAACTATCGACCATTATTTTCGGGCGCCCTGGGTCACCCTTCTCTGAAGCAAACACGAAGAACAAGGAGATTGTGGTCCAGGAATGAAGGCCTTTGCTCCAAACGATGTGAGAAGAGTCTACCTAGTCAAACGCACCACACTGTATCGGGTACCTTATGGAGCGTGCTGTACAGGGCATCAAGGCATAGGCTCTCTTTCAACTTAGGGCTGTGTAACACGCATGTAGTGAGCCGGTTCCGGTGACTGGAATGGTGCTACAACGTACGCTCTACATAAAGAGCATGGTGATGGACAAAATTTTCCCTTTCCCACCCGAGGGTGAGTGCTAATCCATGAATGGACACAAGGTTGCATGTTTGTAATTGCGTTGGTTGGTTCTTTGGACTTCATTAGCAGCTCCTGCCTCCACTATAATATTGCGGGGAAGATCGTTTGTTTGGAGAGGTCACTAGACACACAGATGGCTTACTCTAGTGTTGCCTTTTTATTCCTTTTCTTTTTCATTTTTTGGATAGATATGGAAAGTGGCGGAGCGCGCTGCAGCCGTCCTATCAGCATCGTATAGTTGAAGCCCATGCTTCGGGACTAAGTGACACAATGTAGAGGGAGAAAAGCGAGTAATTCTTGTCAGACTCAATAGAATAGGAGTCTATTATGCTACAGATCTCGACGTGATTAACATGAACGAATCATTCAGAGACTGGTCAGGTAGTCTTCGATCTCCTCTTTCGTAAGCTTCCTGAATCGGGGACCACGGGCTCCTTCAACGCCCTCGTAGCCAAGCAAATGATCGGCGGGAGGGCCAACGATGCCTATAGCGACAGTCAGCTTTTCGCGCGCCAAGTTGCGAATCCTCTTCCAGGCGCTCACCAATTTCTATCGTGTCACCATTCATCTCGCCTTCGATTGTTTCCTTTAGAGTCAGTAGAGCAATGTGGATGGCATCTTCAAGCTCGAGCCCCTCCGTGTAACGCTTCTCAAGGAACGTCTTTGCACTTGTGGCGTGCTTTCCGATGGCCGTGGCCTTCCAGGGGTAGTAGCTGCCGCTGGGGTCGACCTGGTATAAGCTGGGACCTCCCTTCAGAATACCGCCTGTCTTCCCGGTGGCCTTCTTGGGTTCCCCCTCCTCTCCCTTCTGAGCCTGGGCCGTCTCAGGCTCGACACCCTCGTCCCAACCCGCAATCAGCAAGCTGACACCATATGGTCGGACACCACCGGACTGCGTTGCCTCTTGAACAACACGGGCAACATCCTGCACTAATATCCGAGTGGGGGGGTATTCGTTGTAGATGCGCTTATAGCCGGTGTGCGAAACCTTGCGGGCCTTGTCGACAAGCACTCGGTAATCGGGGCTCATGCCGGCATAGACCATGCCGATGTCGGGTGTGATGAGGGAGATCTTGGAGAGCGAGGGAGGATCGATCAAGGGCGAGGAGGACTTCTTCTCAGTGGCCAAAACGATTCCATTTGTAGCTGCAACGAGAGTTCAGTAGCTGTTACGTCTGGTCGGAGGTCAGTCAAATGTACCTTTGATTCCAAGAGCGGTTACGCCTTGGTTGACTGCGTTCAATGCATATTCTGATCAATTAGTACGGTCGCTTAAAATGGCCACTTGAGACTCATACCAATCTGAACGAGCTTCCCGCTAGAGGATTGTTAGCAAGCTGTGGTGCCTCAATATTAGAGCTCCGCTTACCTTGGAGAAAAGGTGGTCAGGGAGAAAGAATATCTGTCGGCCATCGGGACGTCTGTATATCTCTGCAAGCTTCACAGTGTCTAAATATCTGAGGAGATGAAGGAAATATTCAGCAGAGTTATTAGGGATGGGATGGAGGATAGCACTGGCGGGTTGACGTGTGAGCCTGGAGCCTTCAGCCCACATCAGTTTACCAATCCAAAGTCGGAAGGCGGTGGCAGTAAATCGGAGCTCCTCCATCTCCACTCGCCCACTCAACTTCGTCTCGTCTTTTGCTTTTTCCGTTTATTTTTTTTTTCCTGCTCATCATATGGACCGGATGGCTGTGGATGACGACTGCACATAAGCATTCTTGATTTCATGTAATTGTCACATATGATATATTTATACTATGCGGCCACCCTGAATCGACAGTACCATGGAAGGGCTGAATATGCCAACCTGGCAGTTTCCTACGGAATCGCCAACAGATTCCGCAAGCTCCGGGGGAAACCAGAACTCTGAGTATACCCAGCAGGCTGGTGATTCGGGTGCTACTCCTGAGCATCCCAAGAGGCATTATCCAAGTCGCTTATGCCGCATTTGCCTGGAGTCCGTGCCTCCAACCTTTGTTCCTCCTTCGGAACACATGCCCGGCTTCCTCCAGCGCGGGTTTCGTGTCGTTTACGAGTCTGAGGATCCGGAGCTCGGGCGTCTTCTCAAGCCCTGCAAATGCAAAGGTTCATCTCGTTATGTCCATGAGGGATGCCTCCAGACCTGGCGACTATCCAGCCGCAGCTACGACAAGAGACGCTTCTGGAATTGCCCGACCTGTGGCTTTCAGTACCGACTAGAGCGCCTCACCTGGGCGCGTTGGATTAATAGCGCGATCAGTCAGATAGCCTTGACTACCCTCGTTTTGGTTTTGACCATATTCTTGCTTGGTTTTATTGCTGACCCTATAATTAACTTTTACCTTGATCCCGTGGAAACGGTTTATTATGCCGATTACTGGGAGGGAAGTAGTTTACTTGGCGCCAAAAGCCCTACATGGATTGAGCACTTTCTAAAGGGAATGACATCGCTGGGTTTGCTGGGTTTCGTCCAGACTCTTTATGGGCTCGCGCCATGGCACTGGTCCACCGTACGGTCGTCCACGATTGTTCGTGGTCGCGCTAGCACTGGGAGGGATCGAGTTTCTTCTATCCGCTGGATCGTTGTTGTACTCGGCATTGCGAGTTTTTTCTGGGTACGTATTCTATGTGACCCAATGCATACTCTTTCTCGACAGCTGCTAACCACTCGAAGGCCGTCTACAAATGTGTAAGGGCGTGGAGCCGCCTGATGTTAGAAAGGGCAAGTGGACGTGTAATGGACGTCCCGTCACCCGACGACGACGATGATGATGAAGCCGAGGACAGCCGCCCGAAAACCGAGTAGATTCGGTTACTAGTCTGCGTCCGACCTGGCGCAAACCTGTAATATCCCAAACCGCACAACTTTAAGTTGTCACGATCCTGTCAATGACGTGCCAATTAGTCAACGTGCGAATAACGACACTGACCCTCTTAACCTCGGAGGAGTCTGAGAGGTAGATACTGTTGGGAACGTTCTGTTCTCTTCTGTTCCTCTACCTCGTTAAACCAGACGTCCTTCGTGGGAGGGTCGAATTGCAGACTCGATTTCTTCTGGCGCTCTCGCAGTGGGCGTTTTTGATTGAGGTGCGGTACATCATCTGTATGTAGCGAATTTTGATTAGGAATTAATAATTCTATGTTTCAGTCAACCTATTCAAACTCATAAGCAAAGCGTTCTTTCAGTGCTTTCACTCTCGCATGTCGCAGAAAGATCCTCTTCAGTTCAGGGTCTCTAGACTATCCTCGCGGACGAATATTCCCACAGCGATATTTTACAGTAGCAGCAACTAGGACTGAGCGACTATATAGCCTACATGAAGAACGTCCTTGCTAATGCACCTGGTTTGATACAGCAGGCTCTAGAGTTCCATAATCACGCGCACGCTACTATTTGTCTCAAACCATCTCACTCGCAGGTTTGGGACTTTCTCGACCAACAATAGTAGCAAATCTCTCCAGCGGCCTCAATGTCTTGCAGATTTGACTTTCCAGGTTTCTGCATAGAGAAGCGCAGTTTACATTGCTGGTGATGCTCAGCACTTTCTGTCAACTTGACTCACTCCATAGAGCACTTCACCAATATGGGCTGTTCAAGCTCAGTGCACTCTTTACAAGTTTACTCCGTCCCAAGCCTTTTCTCTCACCAGCAGGAATATCTAGGCATGTCATTCACCTGGTTTCACATTCATTGGCGGATTTTGAGGCTATTCCCTCTTATGTCTGTTGTCAGCCTGGTGGTCCAGGTTCTATGCAGACAAGATGGCGTTAGAAAAATGAAAGGTGCGTGAATTATATTGCAGCAACACAAAGAGCAGTGAAGGACTCTCCAGGCAAGATATTGAGATCCTTCCTCTGTGTTATGATAATGTTGTTATCTACTTTCATGAGATTTCATCTTCGCATCTTGCACTTCACACTCACGCTCTCCGTATGTCGCCAATATCCTAGCCCTAGCTGAAGATCTTCTCTCTGGCTTCCATACTAGACATCAATCGCAACAAGGTTCTCTTTTTTGCAATTCTCCTTTTGCACATCCCACCCGGCACCTTTCGTTCCAGAAGCTATGTCTTATTTCTCCAGACATGGGTCTGGAGGAGCTGCTTCGGCATGCCCTACTCTTCCTCCTACTCCCGAGGAACCCGAAGAGGATATTTTAACGGACCATGAGGGAAACGAGGAAGCTGGGCTTCGTCGCCATCAACCCCATGCGGATAATGCCATCGAGACGCCTGATCGATATTGCCATGCCGCTATCGAGAGCCACGCGCAGTCAAGCGACGACTTGCAGAACGAGGTGGTTACTACTCCGTCTAAAAGCTCTAACGCCAACGAGGCTGACACCGTCCTCCCTTTACGCCCTCGGTCCCGTTCTTCAACTATTTCTACTGAGCCTTTTCCCGACTTGGACGCCTCCATGTCTGAGCTTCCATCTCTTGCCTACAGGGCGCAGGAGGAGGCGTACAAGCATGCCATGGGCAAAGTGGCAGAAGAAATTCTGCGGATGAACGAGATCAGGGACCACATCATTGCAATCCGTGGCCCAGCCTCTTCTGCTGAAGACGAAGAGTCGGCTCGCAGCAGGTCATCAATGATCGTCTTAGAAGGCGTCCGTCCCTGTCCCGAAGTGTCTCACCATGATCACTTCTGTGTTCAGCACGAGGCCCACAAGCGTGCGATGCATGAGCGGGTTGATCAGTTCCTCAAGGGACGGGACGACGTCCCTAAACATTTTGGCAAAAGGTTCAATGCTGTTACAAACATGATCGTTCATATGGAATTTATCTTGTTCCGCAGCAAGAACTTTCCTAGAGATCCTCTCAGTCATGCCAGCGAAGACGATCTGAAGACCGTTTTCCATTACACGACAAAGATGATCGAGTACTTCTCTGCCGTTGGCGGGCTCATCTTCCGTGAAAGGAATAATGCAGAGCGTGCTCGTGTCCTCATTGCCCAGGTGGCCGCGAAAACCGGGGTCACTCTGCTGGATCGATTCAAGGAAATGGCTGCGATAATCATCCAGTAAGTCTTCTCTTCCCCCTTTGCTATCTCGGAAAACGATGAACTAACTCTATTATTGACCGGACAGGTACCTCAAACGCGCCCGCCGCAGCGAGCAGAACTTCTTCGAAATTTTTCAGCAATTTTTCGAGGTGTGGCTCTACGACGATTTTCATGTCATGTACAACAACTACCTCGTTGAGCATATGCCCAACATCCCTCCGAACCTCCAGCGGTTGTCGTATCTGCTGAACGCGACTTATAACATGCTTGGACAGATGATCCGAGATTATGAGGCGCTTGGCAAGATAAACCGTGATATAGGTGATCGATTCATTCGTCCTGTTGTGGACCAGATGGCGCGAGGCGATGATCCCTACGGCAAGCCTATCAACGAGCCTGCTTATCCTTCCGGCAAGCACGAGAACAAATACCTCCTCGCGCTTTCTCGTTCTGCTGCCGAACTTCATCAGTCCGAGGTTCACCGTGAGCTCGCTTTTATTCTTGGGCATGCCCAAACCGAGACTGAAGCGGAACACCACGCTAATCAGGCCCACAGCCCTACCGTGTTGTCAGGTTGTCTCGGAATCAGCAACAACGGGGCTCCTCAAGACCACGCTCATAGCGTTGGCAATAAGACCTCCCAGCAGGGCAATGCCGCCCATGAGGCGTTACATTTACCCTTCCTTTCCAGAGTTGAACCTCATGGCCGCCGGAATTCTGCCCGCCTCGGACCATCCGATGTTCCCCTTGTTTATAGATCCTCCCCTTTTATCGTGAGACACCACAGCAATACGCTTGAACAAGAAGCCCTTTCTGGCCCATATCCCCTGTCAGACGAATACCGTCGTGACAACTCCCAGCTGTCACAAAAGCCCATCTTGCAGACTTCCTACTCGACAGCCCAAATGTTCTCCTCACAGTCCTCTCACACTTTGGCTGCAGAAAGCTCGCGTTCTGACAATCTTCCTGTCGAGCATGGTGGGGATGATATTTGCGGTGAATCGGACGCTGAATATGCACCGACTAAAGCCATGTCCAGCCTTGAGTCCAACCGTTGCTGGGACGAGATTCATCGGGCTAACAGTAAAGCCCCTCAATCTGCCTCTGCCGGGTACCCCCAGACTGGCGGTTCTGATAACAACAGTGGCCACATGGCCCGTCACGGAACCCTGAACGAGCGTCTTCGCCGACACACCTCCACTCAACAGTCTGAGGCTGCTTCATCCCATGGCACGCAATTGTCTCGCTCCCAGTCCCATGACGAGACGGAGCCACAGCGTCAGCAAGATGACTGCCTGGACGAAGATATCCTGGACCTTAACGCTGCCGAGGAAGAAGACGACGACGAGGCCTGGCTCCGCCATGACTATATTGACTACAGACACCGCTGTACCAACACCTTCGCGGCTCGCCTTGAGGTGCTAGCCCATATACGTCGTCAGAACTCCATTGAGAACGGCGAGTACGAAGATCCCTCGAATAACGTTCCCTCCTTCGCGGCCTCCCGTCCACGCCCCTCCAACTACTCTATCTCTCGTTCTGTATTGCAAATCCAGTACCCCGCTTACGAGGACGTCCTTAATCAGGCCCAAGCTCGGGCTCCAGTCCTGGAACGTCGTGAGGTCGCACGTGACGACAACAACTCCCCGATTCTACCTCCCATGCCTGAATATCCTCGCTTTGCCGTCGCTTTGGACTCGGACGAGGATCATCCTGTACCTGTTGGTATAGTCCGTCCTCAGCCTCGTCGCGCCGCCATGCCGATCCTTCTGCCGCGCCCGGTTACTCGTCGTGGGCTTTCTTCAGATTGTGAGCGTGAACGTGAGGCTTTCATCTATGAGGCGCCTCGTCAAAACCCTAAGTTGTGATCGTTTGGCATTATGCTGTCACCAACAGAGACTTTGCATCTGCAGGCGCTCAGCTTGAATTTTAGGTGTGGATAGAGATGAATACTGTTCAAGCACAAAGCGGCCAGTCCACATGGGGTCCAGCTGAGAACAGTGAAAGTAAAAGCGATATAATTTAAAACGGAAACAACAAAACCACAAAAAACATGAAAAGACAAACAAAAAAGCCCCCTAATCAAAAATATCCCTAAAAAAATTTGAAAAACATAAACCCTATGAAACGCTGACTTTGCAGTCCTCAACACTTATGGACATTATCACCACGGAGACTGAAAGGAATGAATGGTCAGGATACGAAGGACAATCTCAAGATTGCCATCCGATGTACTGCGGTGCACAGGACCAGGACTGTTCACGCAGAACTCACTTCGGAAATCGATTCTTGATACCCTAGATAGATAGAAGCTTGCGATAGAGTCTGCTACTCTACCTATTTTGCTGCTCAATTCAATCCAATCCGTGCTTGTCACTTCTTTCTCATCCATGAACTCAACCAAGATTCAGATATAAGCAGAATCATGCCTCAGAATCCTTATACGGGCCCAGCCTAAACAGCCGTTTTGCATTCTCCCTCCCAATCTTGACCTTATCAACAAGGTTCAACTCCGCGCCATCAAACCACTCACAAGCATCCTCAAAATGCTCAAAAGGATAATCAATACTGAACAAAATACGATCCGCCGAAACCTCGCCCATACAGAACTTGAGCGTGTTCGTCGAAAAGTGACCACTTGTCGTGATCCACAGATTGTCCGCAAAGTACTCCCGAATCGTCCGCTTACACGTCTCTGCCAGACCAAGCTGCTTCTTGCGGTCCTCGAACCAGTGGTTTATCCGCCACATGTCGAAGGGAATATGCTCGCCTAGATGGCCGAGGATAATTTGAAGCTTGGGGTGGCGGTCGAAGACGCCGTTCGTGACCATCCCCAGCACATGCAAGGAAACGCCCTGCGCGAAACTGAGAGGCGGTCCAACGAGCCATTTGCGGTCAGCCCAAAGCTTGTTATAGATTGTGCCTGTGGGATTTCGGGGGTGCAGGTAGAGGGGCACGTTGAGGTCTGTGCAGGTTTGCCAGAAGACATCCCAAGACGCATTATCGTAGAAGATCATATCGTCACCGTCTGGACCCGCGCGTTGAGTGTCATTGACCAGCGCGCCGAGGAAACCGTATTTCTCGACGCAGCGGCGGAGCTCGGTGGCTGCTTCGCGAGGATCGTGCATTGACAATGTCCTACCATACATTCAACTTAGCTTACTTGACTCAACATTCGTACCTAGATGGTCACATAGATAAAAGCACTAGTGAGTACGTACGCAAAAGCCCCAAACCGATCCGGTCGCTCCTTGATCTGCTCTGCAATGTAATCATTGATCTCAACCGCGAGAGCCTGCGCCTCCGTCGGGTCCCAGATGTCCTGAACACCGGGGGCAGTGTAGGAAAGAATCTGGTAGCCGACGCCATACTTATCCGCGTGTTCAATGCGAATCTTGGTGATGTCTGTGATTTCCTTAACGTGGGTATCGGGATCTGTGGAGAAGAGAGATGCCCACCAGCGGGTCTTCTCTTCAAAACGTGGGAGCGCGAACGCTTCTTCGAGAGCGATCTTGCCGAGCATCTTGCTTTCTTAGTTATGGAAGAATGAGAGAAAACGGAGGGAAAGAAACGCCCATAGTATTGTCGTAGGTACTACATTGTTGTAACACGGTAAAGCTTATATATTGTGAGGGGTTTACCGTGATCCGATCGGATTAAGAGGGGTTAGGAAGTGATCGTGACCTGGATGATTTCATATCGGAAGCAGAACTACCCCATACTTGTCTCTTTCCCCCATACTCTCACAAGTTTACCACAGGCTCATCGCGCGATCATCCGGACAGTATCCGAATGATGGCGGATCGACCGCCTGTCAGTCCGTAGCCGCCATTCCCCGCACTACTGATAACGATAACGAAAGACAACAGCTCACTAAGTGCGATAAGAGCGGGTCTGGGGAAGCCTTGGTCTCTGATGATAAGTACCAATCGTCTGCCGCTCTAAGTCTGGAGACTACTCTGGAGTAGTCTTTGTAAAGGTGGTAAGCGAATTTCGGGAAAAAAACAATGTTGTCTGAGTGCCAGTGCGATGAGTGGATCTGGCGTCCGCATACGGTACTCTGGTCTCTGCACCTAGCGACGTTCCTTCCGTAATTGTCGCACACAAACACCAGAGCAGTTATCCTTAGCGATTGTCCTCCGTCTTTGTCCTCCATCGTTGTCTTCCGTCATTTCTCGAGGAACAGTCGATTTTCGTTCGAGTCCGAGTCCACAGCCACGGGTCTTAGCCCAACCCTCGAAGTTCCGGCCTGAAGACAGCCTCTCGTTCTTGGCCATGGCCTCATTGGACAGAATCTGAATCTCACTGCTTCCCAACTGCACCTCTTCCGCAGCCTTCCAATCACCGTAGGTCGACGATCGGTGACCAAGCACTGTCACCAAGGATTATTTTTCGGGCGAATGATCTCTCTTTCCTTGACGAGCCAGGTCATCTCGTGCCCTTCAGCCCGTTCGGGGCACTGCCTGCGTACTCACATAATCCTGTGTCCACCGACATCGCCTCGCCTCATCTCACAATGTCTGCGTTCAACCTGTCGAGATTTGGGATATTTCCATCTCCTTTGTCTGCAATCCTCGATTTTGGATTAATCACTCGTGGTTATCGCATTCTTTATCTTTTAACGTCATATTGCGGCGGCAAATGAAAGTACTGCCCTATTTCTGAGACTAAGTGGGACCTCCAACTGCTTTCCACGTGGGTGACATTTTCCGTCCGTGCCTCTGAAGCTGCCAGTGGTCAGTGCCTGACAGAGCAGGCCTCGGGAAACTGTGGATTGTCGCTTTCGATGAGCTCGGTCTCGCGTCCTTTGAGCTCCGGGACGGGAACTCTTCGATTGCCAATGTTGCCGTGCTATTCGGCTGTGGAGGTGTCGCTTGTCTGATATAGCAGTTGCCTCTTGAGCTTCGAATCTACATCAAACAATACCACAACTACGTTGCGTACGCCCCATGCAAGCCAAAGCTTCCCCCAGCCCTCTGGGCGACTCCGTCGAGCCGCGAACGGAGAACCTAGAGTATGCGACTGATCAGAAAGAGAGTTTCGTACCTCAGCGCGCCTTTGGAACTGCTGCGGAGCGTGCTCGTCGGAACCTGAATGCGAAACTGGCGAATCCGCTTGCTGGATATTCGCACGAAGAGCTACGCAGGCAAGGGATCAACTTTGCGATCACGCACCAAATAGGCGATGAGGGCGACATCCGGGCCTTTGGCCTTGGGGCAATGCTGGCCCAAGCACCAGAGAAATTTGAGAATGTTCCTGGCCTGACTGAACAAGAACTCGAGGTTCTGCGGCACGAGTTTGAGCACCGTTGGTCACAGCCCTGGACAATGTACTTGGTAATCATATTGTGCTCTTTATCAGCTGCTGTGCAGGGAATGGGTGAGTTTGTCTTTGGTACTCCGCCTGCAAGATCTAATGAGTCAGATGAAACCGTGGTGAACGGCGCGCAGATCTTCTACAAGCATCAGTTTGGCATAGCAGACGAGAACATCTCTAGACACAATTGGATTTCGGGATTGGTCAATGCCGCTCCATACCTATGTTGCGCTGTCGTTGGCTGCTGGCTGACGGTCCCATTCAACTCTTGGTTTGGCCGACGTGGAACCATTTTTATAACTTGCATCTTCTCGGCCACGACATGTCTATGGCAAGGATGTTGCAATACCTGGTGGTCTTTGTTCATAGCGCGCTTCGCCCTTGGGTTTGGGATAGGCCCAAAGTCCGCTACTGTACCGGTATACGCAGCCGAAACAGGTGAGTTTAGTCGGCCTCAAGCCTCAAAAGCGGTGGAACGAGTTAAACTGAGGCGCAATACAGCTCCTCCAGCCGTAAGGGGTGCTTTAGTGATGCAATGGCAAATGCAAGAGCTCCTAAACAGGATATACGAGACCATGGCTAACGTATCTCTTAGGTGGACAGCTTTTGGGATTTTGTTTGGTAGGATCTTTGTTCTTATGAATTCGGATAGGGCTAATGTGAGCAGGCTATGCCGCCGACCTGGCTTTTTTCCAGGTCCCTGATTCATCCGGCATTGTGGGCCTTAACTGGCGTTTAATGCTGGCCTCCGCCCTTGTCCCGGCAGTGATCGTGTGCTGCTTCGTCTTCATGTGTCCGGAGTCGCCGCGATGGTATATGTCGCGGAATCTGTATGACCGCGCGTACCAGTCAATGTGCAGCTTGCGCTTCAACAAAGTCCAGGCAGCTCGGGATATGTACTACATGTATACACTGCTAGAAGCCGAGAAGTCCATGAAGTTAGGGCAGAACAAGCTGCTAGAACTGATTAACGTCCCTCGTAACCGCCGGGCGATGTTCGCGTCTGAGATCGTCATGTTTATGCAGCAGGTTTGTAATAACATAACAAGTTTTACTTGGGCAAGTTCTGACTAACAACCTGTTAGTTCTGCGGTGTGAACGTATTAGCCTATTACTCCTCCGAAATCTTCCTCCAAACGGCTAGCGAGCACTCAAAGCTGACCGTCTCTAACCAACGCAAAGCCTTGACCGCGTCGCTAGGCTGGGGGCTCATTAATTGGCTCTTCGCAATCCCCGCCGTCTACACAATCGACACCTTTGGCCGGCGCAACTTACTCTTGAGCACATTTCCGCTGATGGCGCTCTCCATGTTTTTCACGGGGTTTAGCTTCTGGATTCCTGAAGACACTGGGAATAATGCACGGCTAGGCTGCACCGCGCTGGGTACATACCTCTTTGGCGTCTTTTACTCTGTCGGCGAGGGCCCAGTACCCTTTACTTATTCGGCAGAAGCATACCCACTCTACGTCCGCTCGTACGGGATGGCGCTCGCGACAGCCACAACTTGGCTCTTCAACTTTGTGCTCGCAATTACGTGGCCGTCGCTGAGGATTGCTTTTAAGGACCAGGGCGCATTTAGTTGGTATGCTGGGTGGTGCATTGTCGGTTGGTGGATGATACTGATGTTCATGCCTGAGACTAAGGGTAAAACACTGGAGGAGTTGGATCAGGTGTTCTCGGTTTCAACAAGGTTCCATGCAAGGTATGGGCTGCGTCAGATTCCGTTCTTCTTCAAGAAGTATGTTTTCCGAAAGAAGGTGCAGCCGGAAATCCTATATGAAAGGGATTATTCGTTTGAGAATCTGGCTGGGGTAGGGCTAGTGTGACATGGTTTCAAGCTTCTGTGACGATTGACATCATGTGTGACAGATAAGTGTATACTATACAAGGATGACTTGTTGTTTCAAGGTCATATATTCGTTGTACTTATATCCAGATCTTTTTCAGTTAGCTAGAGGTACTTTGAGTTGTCTCTCTTAACTACTAACAACTCAATTGGAACTTCACTATTGAACCTGGGGGCCAATTAGTACAATGACAATTAAGAAACACCCATAGCATAGCAAGAAGAAAAGCCATTTGTCAGACAGCAGTTGGAACGATTGTTGATCCGCATACTCCGAAGAATGCTCAGAACAGGTCTGTGTGAAATCTTGCTTCATCATTATGGCTTGGAGAGGGATTTCGTGTTTTCCATACCTTTTATAACGTGGTAGGAGGAGGTGGCGTATGGGTTGAGCGTTATACAATGATAGCAGCTCCTCCCACAGTAACAGAGGCGTAGACTAGGGAGTCTGAAACCTGAGGTTGTGGTGAACAAAAGAATATTAGAAGAACGAAGTTCGCCACAGGGAAAAGTCAACACAAGTCTCTGATCAGCCGGCGGAGACCAACTGCTTTGGGTTAGCTCTCGCTTACTAAACCAATAAAAGAGAAACCTTCAGCCTAGGTATCCCCACCCGCCTTTTAGACCAGTGTTTGGCCTGTATGCACGAGGTACCGAATTCTAGAACATAATTATTTTTTTTTTGGCGCAGATTTGACCGATCGTGCTCGGTGTCAACCCTCTTAGATTAATACCCTCGCTGAGATCAGTGGGAATTCTGAGTTGTGAAACGGAAAGCCATCTGTGGTGTCGGTAATTCTTTGATTGAGTGCTATTGAGTCGAGGTAAGGAAGAGACCATTTACACCTTTCCCTCGCTTCCCTCCACTTCTGCTTTGCTTGGAAAAGACTGGGGATGGATTGATCGTTGTCGTGGATGAAACTATTAATGCTGACATGACACTTTTTTTTATAGAACAGAATTTGCCCAAATTATCTTCTACAACGCTAAAATGGACGCTCCGGAGAATCAAGCGCAAGCACAACAACAAAGTGAATACTTTCCTTTCCTCAGGGCTGCTATCTGGCCCCCTCAATTTCTCCTAACGAAACGCTCATATATATGGACATCCCTTCAATACTAATCCAATCAATTCACTTTAGCCCCACAAAAACCGACATACCAGAATGGAGTTCGAACGAACGGCCGCGCATTCAACTCCCCCAACTGGCGGGTGAAGCGTGAGGAAAGCCCCTCGGGCTCTCGAACGCCTAGTCAAGACACCCAGAATGGATCCCCCAGAAGAACGCCCGGATTTGGCCGCAGTCAGAACCGTGAAGTGCCGCAAGCGATTTCCGAAGGACGGAGACTGTATGTCGGGAACATGCCGTACACGGCGAAAATGGAAGATGTGCAGGAACTGTTCACGAGGGGTGGATTTGAGGTGTATGTTTGGCATTCCACTGATTTGCTTGGTTTCGGCACAAACAGAGGGAGAGAGGGGGTTGTGCTAATGACAATAATGGATGCAGCGTCCGCATCGACATTTCAATCGACCCATTCTCCGGCCGCAATCCATCTTACTGCTTCGTGGACCTGTCGACGAAAGAGCTCGCTGAGCGCGCAATGGCCGAACTCGATGGAGGTGATCTTCTCGGGCGACCGGTCAAAATCAAGCCTGGTGTAGTGAAGAGTGCGAGTGAGCGTCAGCAACAACAGCGAACTGGAATGGGTGCAAGCACCGGCAGCGTTGGCGATGGGTTGAGTTCAGGGTCGCTGCGCGCGAACAGGACAGGGTCATCGCCATTAAATGCAGACCGGTGGCGAAGGGACGACAACCTGACGTCCGCTTCTACTACGCCCACAAAGTTAAGCAACATGAACACATACAATCCCAATGCCGACCCCAGCAAACGCCTCTACGTCGGAGGCCTCCCCAGGTTAACGGACCAAGAAGCCATATCCAGCAACATCAAGCAGTTTTTCAAGGGGTATAATGTGTACGTTGTCTCTTCCCTTTCCTTCAGTGGTCTCTCTTTCAACCTGATGCAAAACATAGCAAAGCAATGTTAACATATGGCTAGGACGAACATCTCCAAACTCTTCACCCCTCACCCGGCGAAGCGTTTCGAACCAGGTGACCACTACTACCTCTTTGTGGACTTTGAGACAGTTGAGGAGACGCAGAACGCTATGGCCGCCTTGAACGGCGCTGAGGGGCCATGGGGCGCTGCGATCCGCGTCCAGAGGGCGAGGGGTGAGACGTGGAAAAACACTGACTCGAACAATACCTCAGAGGAGAGGAGACCCGCTGCTGGACGATGGGGTCCTACCACGCGGCGACAGGAAGTTGCGTCTACTCCTGCTCAGGCGAGTAGCGAAGCCGTCGTTCAAGCGTGACCTTCGTATTCACTGCGTTTAGGATGGGACGTAGTCTGATTGATGCTGTCCCGCAATCAAAAGCTGTGGTTGTTTAGGAATCGTTGGCATTGATGGACGAAAATTATGGAAATGAGATATGTTCATGGCACATAGCATTGAATCTTCGGCATAGCTTGATACCTGAGTAATCACCTAGCATTGTCTGGATGGGATTAAGTTACATAATTGCAAGGTTTGGTTTAGCATCGTCGGGATCACAAACCAGGTAGATTACTCTACCTCAGTTCAAGTTGCTCCCCAGCCGTCATATACAGGCTTTAGGCATCGCAATCAAAAACTTTCTCTCCCCTATACCACGTCTGACAAACTCTAGCCTCAAGCAACTTCTCTTCCTTCCAGAACATATCAACAACCACAAAATCCGCGCTCAATCCCACCTTTAAACTCCCTGTCCACCTTTCCGCAAACCGCGAATATGCCGCCCCCCTTGTCGCTCCCGCGACAGCCTCCAACAGCGTCAAACTAAATTCCGGATTCAGGCGCTCCAAGCTTGCCCGCTCGACAACGGAGCGTCTAGTTGCTGCATGGTAGAGGTTTTGGAAGGGATAGTGGGGCGCTGTGGGCGCGTCTGTTCCCAAAGCGATAACAGCACCGCCGGTGAGAAAGTCCTTGTAAGCGAAGGCACGTTTGCAGCGGTGTGAGCCTATCAACGAAGGCCAGGCGGTGAAGTGGGCTGGGTCGGAGTGAACGGGTTGGATGGAGGCTGTTATGCCAAATTCTCCGAGACGGGCAGCGTCGGCGGGGGATGTTAGTTCCAAATGTTCGATTCTGTGTCTTCGGTCGTGTTTAGGCTCTTTTTGCAGACTTAGGGACTGGGTTTTAACGAGAGATGAGAGGATATTTATGGATTGGTGGACGGCTTGGTCGCCTATGGCATGAATGGCGACTTGGAGGCCTGCGTCGTCTGCGCGTTGAATAACAGCAGACATAAGGTCCTCTGGCCAGATGGGCTGTACCGGATTTAGGTTGCCGCCGTACGGGTGCCTGAGGGCGGCGGTGCACCCATCGACGACACCATCGCACATCAGTTTGATCCCTGCGATGGTAAAGGTAGGATCGTTGAATTGGCGGTGAAGTTCAATGGCGCGGTCGACATAGCTGAAATTGACTTCCTGGTTATCTGAGAAGGGGACGAGCCAGTGGGCAGCGATGTGGAATGGGATTTTCTTATAGGCACGGTAGAGATTCAGGATTTCCCAGTGATCCTCACACATGGCCATGTCTATTGTGCCAGTGTATCCAGCAGCAGAGTATGATTTGATAGCTGCTTCCAGAGCATTAAGTTTCTCCTCTTTTGGCGTGACCTTGTCCAGAAATGGCCAGGCGAAGTTCATCACGGCCCCTTCAGTCAGTAGACCTATTGCTCGGCAAGTTTCGTCACGGTGGATGGCACCACCTGGAATATCTGGTGCGGTATGCGCGCACATCTCGTCGAGAGCCGCCGAGTTGCACCAGATCGAGTGAAGATCCGCCGCTTCAATATAGATGGGACGGGGATCAAGGTCGTCTATCATACTGGCCAGCGGTTTTTCATCAAAACACGACTGGTCCCAACCGCGGCATAGGATACGAGGGACGGAGGGGTGCGATTCAGCGTAGGACTTGATGGCATCTCGGATTTGCATCAGAGAGGAACAGCTGGCTAAGTCGACTTTGCGCAGAGAGAGCCCGTACTGGAGTATATGAACGTGGGCGTCGATGAAGCCGGGCATGATGATCCGATTACGAACATCGATAATTGTAGCATCGCTGGGTATGGTGGCATCCTCAAGCGATCCAACGTGGACGATTTGATCTTTCTCAATCACCATGCAAGAGCCAAAATCGTCGTCCCCTGGCGCTGAATCCGGCGAGAATACGCGAGCGTTCTTGAAGACGGTCGTCATCTTGGTAAGCTGAGATTCTTGAGGTATGTAGCCAGTCGGTTAAATGGCGGACTATGAGCCGGGCTTTATTTATAGTCCGGTGATCTCCCCTCGTCAACTAATCATGATGTAGCGCTGAGATTGCGGTTGCTTTCAACTCCGTCGTGATAACCTTGTGGTCTGCCCGTATTTCATTCGATCTGCTGTGCCCGACGAGAGCTCTGAATCGGTCATGGCTCAAACGGTCGTGGCTTGATATGCTGGCTCTTATCGCATCAGCTGAGTTGCAGTGGTAGTCTGTTAATTCACTTGACTATCACAGTAGGGTTACCCTAGCAAAGTAAGTTTTGTGGCTAGACATGTTGCCGTTCCCTGTCTAGACCACGGGGTCTCAGCTCTATTTTGCCTCAACCGAGAGATATGGTGGTAGAAGGATGTTCAGTGCTCGTTTGAGGCAATAAGAGAGCTATGCAGGTGGATTCCAACGGTAACGGGTAATAGCGAGTGAGGTCTCGTGACTAAACCTCCTATTAGTACAGGTCAGGCCCCGATCACCTTCAACTCCATCAGGCCTGTCCAAATAGTACCGGCTTCACCCGATTCGCCCCGGGCAGTCAGGCGGGCATCTGGAAGAGCCGATCCAGCGCTGAACAACAATTATTGACGGTTTTCGGATTGATTCTGCAAGCTTGAAACGAATGTCCGGCGCCGCGGCTGAAATATTAGCTCCCGTTTGTTATATAACCTCGTCGAGGGGAGAAAGGCTGATGCTCTTGCCCCTTTCCTTTCGAGACGAGACTTGACTCGAACTGCCCCGCGTTACTCAATGACCTCACCGCAATCTAGGTCCGCATCGACATCCACCCTGTTCGGCTGCTATTGATCGTGTGATATTTTCCTTGGTCATCTGTTGGGGAAGCTGAAAATCACGGAATCCTATCGGAGAAAATCCAGCAAGAAACGATCAAGGGTTTGAACATTAAGCGCCTGAAGCACTCCCCAGACTCCTCTCCGCATCTCATCTCCGATACGCACCCTTCCGGTCGGGTGGTCTGGCCAGGGTCTGAACTGGTGCCATCATGTCGTCCAAGACTTTCTTTGCCAGCGTAAGTTCTTTGCTTGGTTCAAATTTTTGTTGTATCAGGCCATGGCCTGTTAGTCTGGGTCTTGTCTGCTTATAATGCCTGGCTTTCCAAATTCCTTGCAACACTAATTGGCTCATGTTAATGCGTATCATGTTTTTCTCTCTATTCCCCTTCTTCAAAAGCTTACTAGTGATAGTCAGATGACACAAAGATATGTGTCGTTATGGTCGGGTTGCCGGCCAGGGGCAAGAGTCTCATTGCGGGAAAAGGTAGGTACATGCTCCTAACCTTAAAGTGCTCTGCACTGACGAATACCAGCAATGCGGTATCTCGCCTGGGTTGGCATACCAGCTCGTGTATTCAACGTGGGAACATACCGTAGAAGCGCCACGCCACAGCCTGACGCCAATTTCTTCGATCCTCACAACTTAGAAGGGGAGAAGATGAGGCGCGCTGCGGCCGAAGCGGCCATGACGGATATGATTCAGTGGTTCAATTCTGGAAAAGGCGTTGTAGCCATACTCGATGCTACAAACTCAACAAGAAAGCGGCGCAAATGGATTTATGAAACATGCCGCGATGCCAACATTGAGACGCTTTTCGTTGAGTCAATATGCGACGACGAGGACTTGATCATGAATAACATTCTCGAAGTGAAAACCACGTCTCCAGATTACAAGGGGCAGGACCCCGAAGTTGCAGCGCTAGACTTCCGGAACCGGATTCGAAACTATGAAAAAGTTTATGAGGGGATTGGTGACGACGAGAACCATTACACCTATGTCAAGCTAATCAACGTCGGCTCTACCGTGATCATAAACCAAATCAAAGATTACCTATCAAGTCGGTTGGTCTATTATATCCAAAATCTTCATATAAAGCCACGATCAATCTGGCTCTCTCGTGTACGTTATCTGATTCCTATTCGGAAATACACTAATCTAACTGCATTAGCACGGAGAATCGGAGTATAACCTGACTGGGAAGATCGGAGGAGATTCCAACATCTCTGAGCGGGGAGAAGCTTATGCTCGAGCTCTGCCTGGCCTATTGAAAAAATCAGGTGTGCCGCCTAATACAAAGACTGTTATTTGGACCTCGACCCTCAAGCGCACAATCCAAACAGCTCGCCATCTTGCTGCCGAAACGGGCTATGAGAAGTTAGAATGGAAGGCTCTTGATGAGCTTGACTCGGGCGTTTGTGATGGCCTCACATATGAGGAGATTGCTGAGAAATACCCTGAGGACTTTGCGGCCAGAGATGAGGATAAATATAATTACCGTTATCGCGGAGGCGAGTCCTACCGTGACGTCGTGATTCGCCTTGAGCCGATCATCATGGAGCTGGAACGGAGTGAGAATGTTATCATTGTCACACATCAAGCAGTCCTGCGCTGCATCTACTCATACTTTCTCAACGTCGCTCAGGAGCAAAGCCCATGGATGGAGGTGCCCTTGCACACACTGATCAAGCTCACGCCTCGCGCATACGGAACCGAGGAACAACGTTTCAAAGCCGACATTCCCGCTGTATCCACATGGCGGGCCAAGGGAACATCTGCAAAGCACCAAGAATTTCCCACGGAGATGAAGGCGTAAGAGCCGGTTTCAGAATATTTTTCTTTGAACGCCTATACATCTTTTCATTCTTCCCATTTTGGGTTTAATGTGCTTGCGCACGCCGTTCGTTGGAGCTTGACCCCTTTGTTGATACGTCAATGCTGGACTTTCACAGATCTGTTCCCTATCCTTAGCATGTTCATATTTGCCATTACCCTTAAAAGCCCAGACGCGATCGGAAACATATTCACCTTCCATCTTTCCTTGCTATCCCTTTACATTGACAAAATTATTAGATGGTTATTCTATGTCAGAGAAGGCGTTCTTCTTTGTTGTCTTGCATGTCGTTCACGTCAAAAGGTATTGACAGTTGGGCTCGGGAATAGTCCTTTTTAGCACATCGGAAACCTATGTAGATAGATAGACTTGAATGAAACATAATAAGACCATGGCCAATTCAAGTTTAACGGTTTTGTATTCGCTCCAACACATCGTTAGTTTTGATAGTACTCAATGCCGCTGTCACATGAGGCGGTACAATATCGTACATGCTTGGTGATGATCTCTTTGCTTGGCAGCCGAGCATCATAGCTCACAACACCAGTAGCTGCAGCATGAGGAGCTGCTCCGGAGGCTGCGCTCTTTGATCACTGGCGTCTATCCTCTGGACATGACCCTATATTGCTTCTCTAACGGTCAAGGGGCGCGACGACCAACACAGCTCGCCGCCGAGCCATGCTCTCCGCATTCACTGCTCGGCCTCTCGTCGAGCTCAAACCGCGAGACAAATCGCGGATCGAATCAGTCCTCGCATACGGCGACCGGGTCCTCGTCGGATTGAATAATGGAAATTTACGGGTCTACCGCGTTAACGAAGTCGAATTCGAAGCTGAACACGATGCGGATCCTCCTCCCACCCAGAACAACGGCAACGGCCATGACGCAGGTTACGGCGGAAGTCGGCCGCCCACACAGAATGGGAACGGGGATAACGGCACGAATAATCCGATAACAAAGGCGAAAAATACGGATCTACTCCGTGAATTGGAGAAGTTCTCTAGGTACAAGATCGAGCAACTGGCGATAATCAAGGAGGCGAAGCTCTTGGTCTCCTTGTCGGGCGGATACGTCTCTATTCACGATTTGCAAACCTACGAACTCCAGGAGCAACTTACACGGACCAAAGGTGCTGTAGCTTTTGGCGTGACGTCAAATATCGTCAATGATCCTGAGACAGGTGTTCCGTCGATTGTATCGCGACTCGCGGTGGCGGTCAAGAGAAAGATACTGCTGTGGTCGTGGAGAGACATGGAACTCGAGAATGATACCGCAGAATTGACACTCGTCAGTGGTATAAAGACGCTTACGTGGGTTTCCGGTACGAGACTGGTGGCCGGACTAAGCTCGAATTTTGTGCTGGTGGACATCGAGACAAAAACTGTTACGGATTTGGTTGGCCCAGGGAGCATCGGCGGCCTTGGGGGCCAGGAGACAGGGCGGCTTGCGGGTGTCGGAGTCGCTAGTATGAGTTACATTGGAATAGGCGGTTCTGCGCCGAAACCGCTGGCCACGAGGCTGAGCGAGGGACAGATATTGTTGGCCAAGGACATCAATACGCAGTTTACTGATATAGATGGAAACTCGCTGGGTCGACGACAAATTCCATGGAGCAGCGCGCCGGCCGATATTGGGTATTCATATCCATTTTTACTTGCCCTGCATGATTCTTTGAAGGGGATCTTAGAGGTTCGAAACCCGGAAACTCTGTCGCTGCTTCAGTCTATTTCTTTGCCTTCCGCAAGCACTATGCACATTGCTCAACCTACCATTAGTCTCGCGCATGCCGGCAAGGGGTTCCTAGTAGCGAGTGACCGAATCATATGGAGGATGGAGGCTCTCGGATACGACAGCCAGATTGATTCGCTTGTGGAGAAAGGCTATCTTGACGAAGCTATTAGTCTTGCTGGTATGCTCGAAGATGCGCTCCTCAAGAATAAAGAAGGCCGAATACGAGAGATCAAACTCGAGAAGGCCGAGGGACTGTTCAGGCTACGAAGGTACCTCGAATCGATGGAGCTGTTTACAGAGATCTCTGCCCCCCCTGAGACCGTTATTCGACTATACCCTAGGATTATCGCGGGCGATCTCACGTCGATAAGCGAAGAAGATGAATTGGAAGGAAGCACGACAGAGAGCCAATCCAAACTTCCTGATAGTCAAACCCAGGCTGAAGGAAACAGTTCAGAAGAGACAACTCCCATCAGAGCTCTAAATCATACGCCGTCGATGATGTCTTTTCTTCGGAGCCGAGATGAAGGGAGCGGAAGCGACTCAGGCAGCGTCCGTGGAAAGCTGGAAGAGGCACGTCTTGAAAAGCCTCTAACCGGAAAAGATCTCAAACTTGCAGTTCGTGAGCTACAGGCATATCTCGCTGACGTTCGAAGACGATTCCAGCGGTTTTTGAACCCTGATGGCTCACTCAAGCTTGATCCGCAAGCACATCCAGCAAAGGACGAATATACAGATTCCGTGATGAAGCTACTCGACGTAGGCAAGGATGACGAAGACTACGACTTTGGAGATAAGCTTCGCGAGAAAGCAAGACTTGTTGATACAACCCTCTTCAGAGTTTACATGTACGCCACACCTTCTCTAGCAGGATCGCTCTTCCGCATTGCCAACTTCTGCGACCCAGAAGTGGTTATGGAGAAACTCGAAGAGACAGGCCGGCATAACGATCTCATTGACTTTCTGTACGGCAAGAAGATGCACCGCCAGGCTCTTGAGCTTCTCAGGAAATTTGGCCAGTCTGAATCAGAAGAAGAAACAGCGCCGCAGCTTCATGGACCCAAGAGGATGGTCGCGTATCTGCAGCATCTACCTCCAGAGCACATAGACCTTATTCTTGAATTCTCAGAGTGGCCCATCCGGGAGGACCCTGACCTTGGCATGGAAATCTTCCTTGCAGATACGGAAAATGCGGAGACGCTGCCTAGGCAAAAAGTCCTTGATTTTCTTCAGGAAATTGACGACAAGCTGGCTGTTCGTTATCTTGAGCATGTTATCGGAGAATTGAATGACTTGACGCCCGATTTGCATCAAAGGCTGGTTGTTTTGTATCTGAATCGGTTACAGAAACACCAAGACAGTAAGGCTGGGTTTTTAAGCGAGGATGAATACAAATCGTGGCGGGAGAAGCTCATCACAATGCTGAAAACGAGCGACCAATATTCGCCGTCTAAAATATTGGCTCGTCTGAATCGTGAGGGTAGGTCTACCCACAACATACATGAATATTCGCTAACTGGCTATAGATCCAGAGTTCTTCGAAGCTCGCGCAATCCTCTTCAGCAAAATGGGCCAGCACAGGCAGGCACTGGAAATTTACGTATTCAAACTAGAAGATTATGCCAAAGCAGAAGAGTACGATAGATCTTCAATAATGTGAACAACATGTTAACGTTAAACAGATATTGCAACCACCTCCACAGAACAGAAGATACCCCGACGCCAAATGGGCCAACTGCTGAGTATTCCGCGCTGGCCCCCTCAGACGATGAGCCCTCCATATATCACACACTGTTGTCATTGTACCTAACCCCGCCTCACGGGTATAAGCCACAATATGCTCCAGCTCTTGATATCCTTGCCAGGCACGGATCTCGACTACCCGCCAATTCTGCGTTGGACTTGATCCCTGAGTCTCTTCCGGTCCGTGAGCTCGAATTTTA
This sequence comes from Aspergillus spinulosporus, assembly GCA_003574815.1. Taxonomy (NCBI): domain Eukaryota; kingdom Fungi; phylum Ascomycota; class Eurotiomycetes; order Eurotiales; family Aspergillaceae; genus Aspergillus; species Aspergillus spinulosporus. The sequence continues at coordinate 751,201 of QPHH01000014.1, read as the reverse complement.
CTTCAAAGGTCGCATGCGCGCAGCAAACACGATTCTAAATGAAAGCCGGATCACGGCAAACTTGCTCAAGGTCCAAACCATCAAAACACGCGCGGAGCTGCTAGTCGGCGAGGGAACGGATGGAAGATCGTCAAGGTCAAGACATGTCACCATTACCGAAGAACGGGTGTGCAGCGTCTGTCATAAGAGAATTGGGGGTAGTGTTATAAATGTATTTCCTGAGTAAGTTCTGTCTGCCCTTTCCTTTCCTGGGTCGTTGCTCACGTGTTCGCAGTAATACTGTTGTACATCTAGGCTGTGCAAGTCGCATGTCCTCGACTTCGTGATTGTATCGTTCTCGGTATATAAATTCCAGCTTCTGTGGGTTTGACTTTTAACTAATTTGAGAGCGTGTTGTATTTTCGCCTGTTTTTCGAATCCAGATAGGCCTTGGTGTGATATGGCGGGTCTTTCGTTCTTGATACCCAGGATAGTGAAACTAGCCAAGGATTCACTATTTTTTCTTCTTCAAAACCTCCCACTGACTTGGTGTATCTATTTCCGCGTAGCAGCAGACGGCTCATGCATCGTCATCAACCACTTCTTCTCCGTAGTTCTCTTCCTCCTTGGCCTCCTTCTCTGACAATTGGCGGCCTTGGGCTTCGGCAAGCTTCTTGTCCACCTCCATGCGTTCAGTCAGGAATAAATTGATGTCATTCTGCAGTGCGGGAACGAGTTTTCGAAGCTCTGACAGGTAGGCGACTTTGACTTTTATGTTTTCGTCTGAGGGGCTTGGTGCAGGTGAGTTTATGGTGTGCTCGAACGTGCGGCTCAGCTGGGGTGAGGTGTACTGGGCCTGTAGTCGAAACGACTGGGATGAGGAAGTTGATGCCATGCTGAATATCTGCTAACCTGCTGTTGTTCTTGAGAAGCTGCTTTTGAGGAGAAAAAAGAAGAAAGAGGGAGAAATTGATGGCGGGGCGAGCTAGCAGCGGGAGTCAGTCCAGTGTTGCGGAGCAGACAAAAGATCGACAGGAATACTTAACGATCGCCTGGCTGGCTTGTCTTCTAGGCTACTGCGTTAATCTCTCTTGAATAGATGGAAGTCATCAAATACCAGACAGTCAAAATGACAATGTCTGCATAGTGAAGAATGAACTCCTTGCTGTCTTGATTACATACTCAGGTCCGACCTCCACCTGCACTGCCCGCTACTGGAAATGCTGCGCTCCCCTGTCACCGTCTCCCCAGAGCGCTCGGCCTCTCGACCACCGCTCCCTCGCTCTTCTTTTGACTTCGATGACGACCCAGATCGTCCAGGCTCCTCCGGAAGTGATGCCTCGTCGGTGATCTCAAATGCGACCGCCTTCCAAACCACCACTCATCGCGACCGCGACCGCGAACCAGATCCCTCCTACTCCCCTCGCACCGTTCTCCGGACACCACCCGCCCAAACCGCCCAAACTTCAGCCGCAGCCTCAGCCTCAGAGCAAGGCCCAGGGCATCCCCCGACCTCATTCATGCCGCATCATGATCCTACGAGCCGAAAGCCGTCTGGACGAGCTCACCCGTCGGACCTGCACAAGCGCTCGCGACACCACTCGCAGGGATTCTTCGAGCCGTCCCTGCCCACGGCTTCATCGTCTGACGCGACGCTTTCAGCGTCCAGGATAGCAGCCCAGGCTGCTATGCAAAGCCAGGGTCAGCATTCGTCTTCTACGATCCCTCAGATTCCTCCGAAACGGGCTGTGCAGGGACATGGTTCAGACAACGGGTCAGGATCGGTCTCGCCGCCTCCCCCGATTCCGGCTTCTCAGCCGCAGAGACCTGGGTCTGCGGGCTCGCCATATCAGAATTCCAATGCCACTACTGGAGGGCATGGTGTAGGACAGGCTGTGGCGACGACGGCTGCCAACCATGTCTTTCCACGGCTACCGCCACCGGGGGTGGAGGCACATCCTAATGAACGGGAACATAAGAAGGGTGAGAAGGAGAAATCGAAAATGAAGCTTTTTTCGAAGCCGAAGCATATTGGCATCAGTCGCGATAAGGACTTCAAGGACAGGGGACTCCCGTCGCCGAATAAGATTTCCGGGTTAACACGGATAGTCAGCGCGTCTGCGACCAATCTTGCAGATATCTATCCGTCGAATAACTCGTCGATGTATAGTCTGTCGAACGCATCGGCGAGCACTGTTGTGCCGGCGGATAAGCCTTCGGTACCTGAGAAAGAGAAAGACAAGGAAAAGGACAAAGAAAAGGATAAGGAAAAGGCCCACCGCCATCATCATTTCTTGTCGCGGCAGAAGCTGAAGCTGAAGGATTTGAAAGACAAAGATGATCATTACAACCTACCGCTCTCTTCTGCGGCGAGTAACTCTAGGCCATCAGATCCTAATGCTCCGCAGTCACTATACTCTTTTACTCCGGCTTCCCCAAGTGCTACTACTACTTCTTTCAGCAAGTCTGTAGGTGGATTGGACTTATTACATGGAGGGCGAGCGCTCCGCGACAAGAAGAAGGAAGAGAAGACGCTTGCAGAGGAACAGCCGGAGTGGTTGGCAAATTCGACTATCGCTGGGGCAGCTACTGCAGGGTTTGCAGGGCCATCGTCTCTAGGAAGTACTGGGGGCTTCCTCACTGAAGCTGTTTTACGGGAGACGTTGCAAGGCTTTGGTCTTCACAATATGAGTCCTGAAGATGCGTGGGACTTTTTAAAAGCAAAACTACTGGTGATCTTCGACGGTGAAGATGTGCGCATTGCAATTGAAGATTTGAACAAGCTAGTGATCATCCATATTCAGCGCTGCGTGCAGAGACGTACGCCGACAGCTATAGTCGACGATCTACGCGGGCTCCTGGAAGCTGGCTTTGCCACCTTGAACCATACCCTGAACGGCGTACCCGATGATAAGCTGGTGCCCCATCTCGTGCAGATCTGGATGCTAGTATTCGGCACTATTCTCCCCTTTATTCAAGCCGTCTTTCTACCCCTAGATCTTGAATTCAAAGGCTGTGGCTCCGTCATGAACATACGAGAAGCAAAGAACTTCTGGAGCCTCGCGCTAGATGGGGAATATCCCGGCTGTGAGCTCGAAGTCCGCAACCTCGTTCTCATCGCCTTCCGCGACATGGTCATCATCAACCGCTACGAAAGCCTCAAAGCCACCTTCTCCCGCTTGAGCCTTGACAGCATCAAGCTCGGCAACTCCGCCCTTAGCGTCACAACGAAAAGCAGTAACAATGGCAACAACGGCCGCCCTACGACCTCCGCATCCCTCGACGGCGGGTTCGGCAGCTACAGCTCCCAATCATCCACCTTCTTAAATACAGCCGGCAGCTTGTCTTCGGAATCTCCAGGATACAACCGCAGCCGTGCTACCTCCAACACCTCCTCGAACCCTGACCAACTCATCTTCCAATCCTTCTCTTCTCCTTCTCAACGGCCCACGATTATCCACCGCGCAAACAACGCATCAGATACATCTCATGTCATCACAGAGACAGTCGGCCGCATGCTCCAGTGCATGAGTGTCCTTGCAAGCGTGCAGACAAACGATACTGCGCAGGAACGAATCGAAACACTCAGCAAAGACCTCAAGCATAACTGGCTGGGACGCGGCCGGACAGGAAGGGATAGACGTGGTTTTGTGGGGACGAAGATTCGCCCGCCGATCGTTGCACGGGCGAGCGATGACTCTACAACTGATTCTAATATGGACGAGTTGAATTCCAGGGGATTGCAGCAGGAGTTGAGTGTTTTGTGATGTGAAGATATCGATATCTTCTCTTCCTTGCTTGGTTTACTTTATAGTACTTCGTTGTTTGTCTGGTACAAAGCGAGGATTATGTGTCTCAGCGCGGACTTTTATCTATCCTCTTATCTCCGTTCATTGTTCTGGGTTGGTGCAATGGGTTTCTGGGTTTTGGATTGAGTTTTGCTGGCGTTTGGTAGGGCTACATAGGAGCGAATACTACGAAAATCAACCGAATTGAGTGTCAAAAGGATTCATGTCTGCTCTCCCTGTTCGAGCTAGTGACCAAGATCCAGATACCACCTCGCCGGCAGCCCTAAGTCTAGCCTGGCCTGTGTCCATGCACATTCACAGATCAAATATGCCAGCCCTCCACCCCAAGATGTCAATGCCGTCCAGGTTTCTTGATCATGATAACGCCAGAGACTCCAGCTAAACCTTCTCAGGACAATTGAATAAACGAAACGAAATGGACCAAAAGAACTAAGATAAACTCCTAAATAGAATGCAGGTAGATTTTCTTCGCTTCGATTTACTCCTCGTTATTACCAGTACCAGAAGCTGCTTCATGACCAGATGTAGCAGCATTCTTGCTCAACTCCTTGAACTTTTTCTGCAGCGCGGCAATAGGATACTTCTCCCCGCCATCGACCTGGATCGCCTCGACGATACGATGCCACTTTTCCTGCTCGAATTTGTCCTCAATTTCCCTTTTCAACCGGAGAAGACGTTCTTCCTGCCGCCATTTAGTATTGATGTCGGCAAGAAAGCTATCGCTATCCGGGATATGATATAATTTAGGGTAGGCAGACATACATCTTCGATTGTGATCCCCACAAAATTCGCTTCCATCGTACTCCAGCGTAATCTAAGTGTCGTACTACCGACCCTAATCCCCGTTTTCTCAGTGAAGAGCCTGTTGATTTGAGGCCATGGCTGCTTCTCCTCATCACGCATGTGTAGGATCATACGGTCCATTTCACTCGCAGTTGCAAGGCTGGTTGGGATGGGGGGAAGTACTGCACGGGCTGGTGTTCCCCCGGTCGGGTATACCAGTGTCATTTTCGGCGACGATCTCGGTATCCTTCTTGGACCTCTTAGAAGGGGTTCTAGGGGAGGTTGGATTGCAGGTGCGCTTGCCGAGTTTAGAGACTCTTTTCTTGGTTATCGATGCTGGAGAGGCGTTGGTGTTCTGGGAGGGTATTGGTTAGCTCCGCTTTGTGTCTGTGCTGTAGCAGATATAGTTTCGTGACTTACGTTCTTATCTTCTGCCTCGATGCTGGATAGAGGCTGCTTGTCCCCGTTGTCGTTTGCTTCATTCATGGCTGCATTGGCAACCTCCTGTCTGTGATCGGGGCGGAAATTTATGGGTGTGAACTCGGTAGAACGAGTGGAGAGTTCTGTATTTATATCGAAGTTCATGATTGCGGTGATGAGGAAGCTGATATCTTCTTGTCTTGGATTAAAATAGACTAGTTTCGGCTGAGGTATGAGAAGCCTCAAGAGTCGGGTGAGCAGGATATATGAGCGAATGGACACAGGAGCCCAGGCTTGACTGACTACGTGCTTGAATGAGAAATTAGAGGAAATAAGAAAGTGAACAAATAAATGAAGGAGGTCTCGGCTTGGTGTTAGGGCTAGAAATGCACTTGAGTTGGCGCAGGAAGATGAAGGAGCAGTGAGGTAGAATGGTGGAAGAATGGGAAGTGGATAATTCTCACTTGGAGAGGCGAAAGAGTACGCCATGGAGACGAGAAGTGTTAGTCTCAGCTGAGGTGAAGCGTTTGAAAGAGTGAGAAGACGTCCTTTGTGTATTTGATACTGAGCAACACCTGGTGTTGCTTCTTAAGCATGCCGCTTATGTTTACGAGATAATTTACATTAATAATGTACTCAGACTCTTGTCCACACTCCGTGGATCTAGTAAAATTGAAACTATGCTGAACTTCATTTGCATGTCATGAATGTCATTCGGTTACCAGGTCCGTAGTAGTAGGCTGAGACTGACAGGCACTAGCCATGATGGCAGCGGCCCGGCTCTGATCACAGACTAAGGTCGTTATTTCTACTACAATGCAGCTCTCTGGCTATGGAACTACGCTATCACAGCTATCAGCTTGCTCCATGTCTCCGGAAATATATCATATAGACTCTGGATGAGTGTGAACGCGGTACTACCGCCTAATAATCCTCTATACTCCAGCCAGCATGATTAGCACTGGCAGCTGGAACTGACTGGAGCAGATGCTTATGTGGATTGGCAAGGAAGCTTGCTTGCTTCTTCGTATACGGTTTGCTGTTTGATGATTCGATTCTCGACTAGCAAAGAAAGTGAAGCGGCATCCTTCAGCTACCGCCCAAGGTTGCGACTCGTGAATCGCACGATCGATTCGGATGGTCAGTTGTCACGCCAGACGGTTGAAGATAATTACTGATCCTCAATCTAGATCGACGTAATGGTTAGCTGGACCAAGCTGTTCAATTAGGCTTCAGAGGTCAGTGAGAAAGACCATTAATTCAATAGATTTGTCAACAGCCAGCATACATCGTGACTTGGATATCCCACCCTGGTCGTTACACTAAATGGCTCGGCAGCGCTCAGTCCATAGACTGACAAGAAAGCAATGGGCATAAGGAGCTGCACTAACTCTGAGAACTGACAACTTTGCATGCAAACCGGGCAACATCATTCGCCCGCTGTGCTCCATCATCCTTAGCTGCAGTTTCTTCTGGGAACTTCGCGATCAGCGATTCGTGTAACAAGATTCCAGATGTTCGGACAGTCTATCTAGTCTCTCTGTCCCGGGTATCTCTCCGGTTTTGTTTTCTCAGTCGAGTTCCCGCTGTTTCGCCAGTCATCGCCAGTCATCTCGGGCAAAATGCTTGCAGTGGAACAGAAAAGAAGAGCTGGTAGAAGATCGGCTACGTCGCATCGACAGTTGACCGTTACCGACTTGACGAGTGGCCCAAGAATTAGCGTGTACTTCGTCTCACGGAGGGCCTGTAGGAAAACTCGCCGGGGATTTGAGCCGGGGTACCGTAAAACTAATCGTAAACTGTGCGTTGCATGGGCCTGAGTTCGGGCCCTTGCTTAGCTGGAAGCCTGGTCAGTTCTCAGTAGGGCAAGAAGATGCCCAAAGGCCGGTATTTGGGGGGTCACAACACCTTATATAGATTTTCTGGGGTAAGCCTGTTTATAAGCCTGGTGTTATAGCCAAGTGCGCGCCTGTTTGCTTATTTAAAGTAACCGGTTTGGTAAGAAAGTAGCTGATAACGCTACCTGACCACATATCATCCGCCTTGCCTGGGCTGACGATCGTCTAAGGGCAGGCATGCGTCGTGGGGCGGAGTTTGTGCTGCAGGAGGAGAAAGACTTCGAGATCACATTGCTTTGCCAACCGCTTACGGTCTAACATTAACACCTTCCTCCAGCCTCACCCAGGCATCAACAGGCAGCTGTCGGCATCTTTCTGACCTCTCCTCAGCCCGTCAGGCTTCCGCTGCTGGTCAGCTGCCTAGCTTTGCTACCAGACTGACTTCTTAAATATAGTCTTTTTCCGCCCTTCTGGTCTGCTTTTTAAATTTCTCTTGTATTTCTTGCCCTGGCCATGCTGCCTACAAGGAACAAGGCTAACACACCGCCAAAACGAGAAGCTTCACTCTTCCAGCCATTAGTCCGCACCACCTAATACCTGAAGCAAGGCGGAAAGCTGATGTTCGTGATTATTTGAGCTGCGTTAATCCGGTTTGTCTTTCTGTTCAGTTCTGAGGCCTTTTCATCGTCTTCCCTCTTCTCATCCGCAGGAGCTCTTGGTCCCCACTCCACTCAGCCTCAGCTCTTAGAATTCTTTCAACGTTTTGCCTGTGTTGTTCTCTCTATAGGCTCCTCAACCCATGTCCATAAATTGCTATCATACCCGCATATGCTGATACTCCTTCAGCCTCAGAGAGTCTTCAGTCTATTCTCCTAGGACCTGAAGCACAACTAGATCCAAGCACGAACCTATCTTCAACTCCGCTCCCGGAAGCTCCACAGCGGGTCCAGTTGCCAGTGTCCCAGCGCGCCGAAGCCATGGCTGACACGACCAATTCCACAACTGCGGCGACGGCCGATACCAAGCATGACGCCGATCCGGCTGCTGATAACAATGCCGTCAAAATCGACGCAAAGCCCGCGGTCTCCGTCTCAGAGAGTAATGCGAAGAAGACTGTTTGCAAGAAACACACCGGGAAGGAGCAAGAACCCAACTCCCGGGACCGCGAGCCTAAGAAATCACGGAAAGCAGCGAAGAATTCATCAATAGTCACGCCTAGCGATGATAGTTCGTCCGATGCAAGCTCATCTTCAGAGAGCACGAACACCGGCGGATCTAGTTCAGAAGATGATGATGATGACTCGGCGTTTACAGAATCGGAAATTGACCGGCATTCCCGGCGCAGGGTTACAAGGACTAAGACGAAACAAAGCTTGAAGCGCAATAAGAAGAAAAAGAAGAAGCTCAGGTCACGATACGATGATGAAACAGAAAATGGGTCTGATACCGAGGAGACAGAACAGAGCGATTCTTTCGATGAGAAGCAACTCAGAAAATTCGTTTCCAAACTCAAAGCCAAGAAGGCTAGGATGCTTAACCCTGTGGATGATTCTTCGGAGGATCAACAATTCGATGATGGTGATACCGACTTGATCGATATGTCGCTGGCCCTAGCCAAGGAGAAACTGAGGTCGAAAGAGGGGACTGGGAAACGTGCCAAACTGCGCGGCAGGCGAAATCTGCTTGGTGATGCCCTGGGTGATGCTCAGAAAAATTACTCCCAAAAAGGGTTGCAGAGAAAGCTAGCGAGAAAGACTGGTTCGAAAATGGCCTTCAAGAGGGTTGATCAATGTGCGTGCCTTCTTGCTTTGCTGATTAGATTCGGAAATACTAACCCCCCAACCTCTGAACAGTATGGGATAACACAATACATAAGTACAAATTGACTGAAACCGTAAACGATCCTGACGCAAATGAATGGGATCAGTACCTTTTCACTGTGCGCCGCAAGTTCGACTGGGAAGGCAAATACATGGAAACGGTGGTGGACCTCAAGAGCAAGCACCTCCGCGAAGCGTTGGGCAAGGTAATGGACGGGGTTAAGGGTGTCAGCTTGGTACAAGATACCGCTGTTGTGGATCCCAACATGCTCTTTCTCTACCTTGAGGAAACTAGGGACTACATGAAGGAGCTCAAGCAGCTGGCCAAGACTGAGAAGAAGAAGAAAGCGCGAAAGATAGCGGCTCTCAAAGCGCGCCAGTTGAAGGTGCTTGTTAAATATCTGGACACAGACTACGCCGAGACAAAGAAGACACTGTATCCATTGTTGGAGGCGAATACCATAACCTTCGACCTGCTGTGGGCGCTGTTCAAGCCAAATACCATTGCTTATGCGCCCACGTATGGTAATCAGGACGAGCCTCGCGCGTTTAAGGTTGAGTATGCCGTCAAGGAGTCATCCTTTATGAAAGGTCAGTGGTACAACATCGAAGGCCGTTATCTTGAGTATGACGGCAAGACATTCGGCATGGGGACGATGGAAGCGGTTGTGGAATCCTTCAAAGGAGCTCGCAAGATCACTAGTTTAGGATGTTACCCGCTCAAATATCACCGTGAAGCCGACGATGTCAGGGCGAAGCTCATCGAACGGGGTAAGAAATTCGTCTCTTTGAAAGGCATGAATTACCGCTTCCATAAAGGCATGGCGTTCTACAAGAAAAAGCGCACCGTCATCAAGGTTAACATTAATGGTCGAGTCATGATTGACCCTGCAATACACCGTCGCATCAACCCAAACTATCCCATCAGCACCGTCCGTCCCAAAGATCCTGACTTATTAGACGGTTCCGATGACGAGACTGACGGTGGTTGCTGTTGCGTGTCAGGGTCTGAGTCAAATCAGTCAAACACCCAACACCATGACTCAGATTCCCCCAAGACAAAGCTCAAATTCGTCCGGAATAAGGAGGGCAAACCCCAACTTGTTCGGGTAGAGGTAGATGAAAACGGCAATGAAGTCGAGAAAGAGGTTTTGGACGAAGTTCCTGACACTTCTGAGCGAGAATTCACAGAGGAAGAACTCCTCATTGCAAGTCCAGTCGTCCTAGGATTCGCTTTCAGCGAGAAACTCTGGCTGGAATTCAGCGTTTCCGGAGTTAGTGATATTCAGTGGAGCGAGGACGCCTTCGACTCTCTTGTCCTCCCAGGCAACCAGAAGTCCATCGTCAAAGCTCTAGTTGAGTCCCACACCTTTTGCGCCGCCCAAAACATCGACGACGTGATTCAAGGCAAAGGACGAGGTCTCGTCGCCGTCCTCCACGGACCCCCAGGCACAGGAAAAACCCTTACAGCAGAAGGCATTGCCGAGCTCCTCAAGCGGCCCTTGTACATGGTGAGCGCAGGTGAGCTAGGCACCGACTCAAGAACACTGGAAGGGGAGTTGAACAAGATTCTGGATATCGCTCATTCATGGGGCGCCGTGCTTCTCCTCGATGAAGCAGATATCTTCTTAGAGAAACGCACAATCCAGGATATCCACCGCAACGCCCTTGTCAGCATCTTCCTCCGTCTCCTTGAATATTTCCAGGGAATCCTCTTTCTGACAACAAACCGGGTGGAAACGTTCGACGACGCCTTCCAGTCCCGCATTCATGTTGCACTGCGCTACGGCGACCTCACTACCAAGGCGAAGCGCAGTGTGTGGAAGATGTTTTTGCAGAAGGTCCAGGCTGTCGAGGGCGTACAGAGCGCCGACTTCACGGATAAGGACTTTGACATGCTATCGCGCCATAATCTCAATGGACGACAGGTAAGATGGCCCATATCCTCCGCTTCCTGTTTTCCAAGAAGCGATTTACTGATTAATTATAGATAAAAAACTCCGTCCGTACAGCACAAGCCCTCGCAGTCAACGAAGGGACCCCGTTATCCATGGAGCACATCAAGCGTGTTCTCGAGGTTGCCGAAACATTTGACCACGACTTGCGTGGTGGCTCGGGTTACATGGATGCTATGCGGAGTTACACTTAGTTTGCACTATCGCCTTCACTTATTCCATTACGTTGCCCTCTCGTTGCTCGTTCCTGATTTCAGGGTCTTGGACTTGCTGCGCGTCTCTGAATACGTCTATGTCTAAACATCTAGGTGGTCACATCACTCTTCATTTAATTCCCGTCGTTCGTTATTAGTTATTTGAGTCCTCGCATCATGTGCTGGGAGTGAAATGGACAAACCGACGAGGGAAGGGTTGTCGACGTCGCATTGGACGAAGGAATGAATGATGACTTATGACTAACTGGTACCTACGATTATCTGGGATTGGATAATGGTTTCGCTTCTCTGATTTGGACTAATATTTTACGTGGGAATGAAGTTTTTATCCAGCTATACCGTATTTAAATATAGTATATTGCTTTTAAGCCATGTTCAAGCCTCCTGCCTTTCTTATTACCTTTCTAAGCATGTGGCACTCTTAAGGCTCCTATCACCAAAATATAAGATCTCCAGATAATTTAATGCAAGATATGTAAACTCATCATAAGTCGTAATTACGATTTGATTTATATTTTGTGCTAAGAAATACATGTCATATCTCCCGTCACCGTTCCCGTGAAGAGAGTACTCCATCAGCAGCGCATTCTTCCAATGTAATACAAGTCGGTAAAAGGGGAAGTGATGGGGTAGATGGGGTGACAGGACTGTTATACAGGGAGGAACGCCGCTGCATTACTTTCAAGTGTAAATCATTTAAGGGTTGGCCTTAACGAAGTCAATACCCTTCTGGATGTTCTTCTTGAGGTCAGTGAGACAGGCGTCAAGGAGCTTCTGCTCGAACTCGTTGACCTCGCCAACGGGGATGATCTTCTCAACACCGTTAGGGCCAAGCTCAACCTTAGAGGCGAAGAAGTCGACACCCTGGTCCTTGTAGAGAGGGCTCTCAACGAAGGTGGGCTCAACGACACCCTTCTCGCCCTGGGCAGCGCGGAGGAGGGATTCGGCGAAACGAGCACCGGCCATGGCCATGGAGAGAGTGGCGGAGCCAGCACCGTCCTTCGCCTTGACGACCTCGTCACCACCAAACTGGATGCGGTGGACAAGCTCATCACGGGTCTTGCCCTCAATGTTGGGGTGGTTGGACTGGGAAAGCAGGGGAACGATTGTCACACCAGAGTGTCCACCGACAACGGGAACGGCCTCCTTAGAGGGGTCGGTACCCTGCACCTGAGAGATGAAACGGGAAGCACGGACGACATCAAGGGTGGTAACACCGAAGAGGCGCTTGGGGTTGTAGACGCCAGCGGCCTTGAAGACCTCAGAGACGATGGGGACGGTGGAGTTGACCTGAAAGAATCAGCACAAGTTTCATGTCTCCGAGTTCCAATAATGCATACAGGGTTAGAAATGACGAGGATGTTAGCCTCGGGGGAAGCCTTGGCAGCAGCCTTAGCAAGGTCGCGGACGATAGAAGCGTTGGTGTTGAAGAGGTCTGTCATCAGAGGATCAGTACCCATTCGTAGATATTTGTTCATTGTCATCCCCCTTACCGTCACGGGTCATGCCGGGCTTACGGGGAACACCGGCAGGAATGAGGACGATCTCGGAGCCCTTGAGGGCATCGGCAAGGCCGCTCTCAGTAGGCTCGTAGCCCTTCACGGAGCTGTTAGTGTTGATGTGGCTGATATCAGCAGCGACACCTGAAGCGAGTCTAAATTAGACCAATTCGTCCATAAAGAGAAGCTTGGTTGAGCTGTGACGAACCAGGTCCACCGCGGATATCGTAGAGAGCAAGCTCGGAGACACGGGGGTTAAGCTTGAGTAGCAGGGACAGAGGCTGGCCAATGCCGCCACCGGCACCGAGAACAGCAACCTTAGAGGCCTAGTTGTTGCGCAAATGATCAGTGTGCTGTGTATAAATATGGCTTCGATTGTACAGAAGCAAGAGCGGAAGCATGAGCTGCGACCGAGTCCACGTACCTGGCTAGCAGAGGCCGAGAAGGCCCGCTTCTGGAGGAAACCGAAAGATTGGCGAGCAGCAAACATGGTATCTGGCGCCTAAAGACAAGAGATGGTATAAAAGTGGAAGATAGAAAGTCGGGGGAAGACACGGAGAGGAGAGAAAAGATGAGGAAGAAAGCCGTCGACAGACGAGTGGTGCCGGTTGCCCGGTGAAGTTTCGGTTTAAATCGGTCCCGTTCCGGTCACATGGCAACGGAACAGTAAGCTCGTTGAGCAACTGAGGCTGCATGGCATAGTGCTTTTTGAGAGCTATTGTTTTATTATGAAGCTGCGGACCAATTGGACTATGTCGAGTATAGAGCACTCCTGTCATATTCGCCAATGCGCAATAATAGAAAGCTACCTAGATAACATTGTAACCCCAAACCCAAAGAACGCCGGCGCTAGTGAAACTGTCAAGCCAGCCGACATCCGCCGGTATAAGGAAGTGCTGTATTTACAATTGAATTATAAAGTAAGGTAATATTGGCACAGACTATCTCAAGAAGTGCAATACTGCCCAGCAGAACAAGAGAAAGAGCACCACCCCTGCCCAGAAAATCCATTTATCCTGCTTCGCTCGTCGTTCGACTTTTCGAATCGTCTCTCCACTCACTCCTAGGGTATTCGCAACACTGTAGAGGCGACGCTGTGTGCCCTTCAATACTTCTCGCTGCTGTCCAAGATCGGCAAGTACCGCGCGGCCTCGGTCAAGGAATTCGTCGATTTGAGAGCTTGTATTTGACAAGAATGATTGCTCCCTTAGCGCATGCGCTTCCCGGGTATAGTTTGAACCTCCGAAACCGGAGCCCGATCGTGACGATGAAGGTGCGAAAGGTGAATCGTGAGCCGCTGAAGGTTGCGCATAAGGGTTCTCGGGGGTGGCTGCGTGATGCGGACGGCGACCGAGAAGCTCATGGCGGTTCGTTACAGATTGCTAATGACAGGTGATGTATTAGCTATATCTGACGGCTGCCCAAATCAGAAGCACTTACGGCATCCTCCCTCTCTTTCCGTAATTGATCAAAATGTTGTCGGTAGTCTTGTAGTTCTGCCCTGAAATTCTTCACTCGTTCAAACGCCTTCTCCTGCTTTTCTGGTATCAATTCCCGCTTCGACAATGCTGAGTAGTCGTCAATCGTTCGCGATAGGGACGCTAGGGACGCTGCAATCTGGCCTGATGCGAAGTCAGAAGCTGTCGGTGTTTGTAGGCACGGTCGGACTTCGAGTACGCGAACTAGCTACTGATATCAGGCGTATATTTACCTTGTAATGCTGCAGGCGTTGTAGCAGGGGATTGTGCAAATGTGTCTAGGTCACGGCGAATAGCAGATGACTGCTTTAGAGCGGAGTTGAACAGTGAATTCTACATTGAGCAACATCACTCTCAGTCAAGGGTATTGAATAGGTTTTTTTTTTTTTTTTTTCAGGAGGGCTTCTTACCATCCTCTTCTGGTTTGTTCTCAGCAAGTTCTTGGTATAACGGAGGATATACGTAGTAGCCGCAAGGTGGCGGGCGCACGCTGGGGTTCCAATTCAAACCGCTGCGAAGACACTTGATTCAGTGTAATAGACGTTTTACCAGTAAGATTAGCGATTTCCAAAGCAATTGCTTCTGCAGGTTTTCTTTGTTGCTATCGGTGATGCCACATGTTATTCTTGGTCAGATAGTAGGCAACTGGCCACCGCCTTCAGACGAAGCCTGATTTATGTTGGGTACGCGTGACATTACTGTAAATGCGTTCGACCAGATAAATGCGTGAAGCTACAAATTCAGTTTCTGAGGGCTCCAAATATCTAATTCCTTATTAAGATCGCATCCTGAATTTGCCGATTTACGCAGCTTCTCCCGTCTGGAAAGTAGTATTTCCTCTTGCTTTGTTGCATCAGCTCTACTCAACAATACGCTGAAGAGAACTTTCGATCGAGTGCCGGATCTTCTGAAAGCAAAATTATATTTGTTATTACCCCAGAATCATTTAGAAACTGCATCAAAACGCCCATGCATGACAAAGTATCCCCTTCAACGGCCGGCAACCCCTGGTATAAAAACAAACAAAAAGAAAACTCATACTTTAGTGCTTGGGAGGGTATTTGTTCTGGAGAAGCCATCTTAGGGTAGATTTAATTAGCAACAGGAACTCCACTTAACGAGGGGCGAAGGAGGAACGTACTTGCTAACAAAGTAATCGATAGCACTGAAGGCTCCCACTGCTCCTGTCCACAGCCCAACGAGTTCCCACGACAGCTTTCCTTGCGCGTGCTTCTTGTAGGCGCCCAATCCGAGGCCCGCGCCAACGATAACCAGAAGAGCGGCGTTTCCAATGAACACGGGATTGCCTCCGTTCTCGCGAGCGCGCTGGGATTTAGCTTTCGCGTTGTTCTTAGCCTGCTCCTTCCTTTCGCGGGCCTCTTCCGACTCCTCTTCCTCGCGTTCTATCCGCTCAGCCTGGGTAGTAGTCTTTACTTCCCTCTGCAGGAAGTCGGAGTCAACTGATTGCACATGTGGACCGTCGACATCGATCAAGGACGCTGTGCTGTCACCTTCGTCTCTATAAACGTGGTTGACGTTGGGAGCGCGACTATTATTGAAACAGAACAAGTCAGTCTATATTAGGTCTGACGTTTGTTTAAATTGCTCAGTTCCTCGACTTACGCCTGCATTAATCGTTAACAACATTGAAAATAATCAGGTGGTCAGGTCCGCGTGACGTACCTCTTCGGGGGATTGTTTGGGACCCTTTGCAGCAGCTTCAGCGTAGCTCATTATGTCGGTTGTAGAAATGTTGAAGTTGCGAAAGATGAGCTAAGTGTAGAAGTTATGGAATACGAGTCTTGGGGAAATAGAAATGTTGAATTAAAAACTAAAGACCATGCGTCATGGGACTATATAACTGACTGGTTTCGATGATGTCATCCTGCCAAGGAAGCGCACCACTTCACGAGATATTCCGGACATTATGTCTTAAGGAGACGGGATGCATACGACTCGCTACCGCTGTCACTAATTCAATTAGTTTGTTCCTCATCAGAAATTCTGGCGCGTGTTGCATTCCGCAGTGAATAGCATTGGCAGACATCGTCATTGACACCTGCTAGTTGTTTCCAAAACGTGCCCACTTTCGCTAGGAACTACGATCGAGCTTAATGTTTACACCACCTTATCGTCGCTTTGCATCGATAACAAACGGCGAGGCAAGATTCAGGTGGGCCGCTATACGCGAATTTGCAAACGACAAACCAAAGAAGTTCTAATCTACATTCTTAGTATATTATACAGAGGTTATTCCTATGGTATAAATGATCCCAAAAACATCATGTCGTTATCAAGAAGCTGTTTCCGTAGTTTCCTTCGGTTTGTGTAACGTCTTGGATTCGGTGTTAGAGCCGCCGAAAATCTCCAGCGAGCTATCCTCCTTAGCAGAAACAGCGATATCTGGTGGAACCGACGCTGTATCCCATTCGAATATGTGCTTCTTAGACTCCGCGTCCCATCGATGCCGCGGGACCAGACACGAAATTCGCTTCCAAAGCCGGAACATGAACCGTCGTGTAATATTGTGAGGGCGACCACTCTTATAGGCAGCAAATGTTTCCCCTTTTGGTGGTCCATCGGTCAAAACAGTCTGGATCATCGCACCCTTGGAATCGAGATCACTCGCATCTGTAGGAGAAGCAGTGTGTTTGTTTGACCTGCGCTTCGGCGGGCTCCATGGTATAGCTCCAGACATTAGACCCTCCAATACCTTTAGCTGGGAGTCAGGTAATGGAGGGAGCAGAGCTTCAAGGACCATTTTATACCACCTCCGACGATAATGCGCACCGCGCTTTAATGGCATCCTTCTGCCCCAAGCATTTTTCATGTCACTAGGCGGCTTGTCGCCCTTAATAGGAATAGTACGATCACTTATTTGCGAAACATACGGGTTATTGATTTGCGATCTCAGCAGATCTGTAGCAACTCGCGGGGCCACCCATTTCTTTTCGAACTGGTCCGCGGCGGCAATAAGGGCGTTGACATCGTCTGAATTCACGGCGCCATGATCTCGAAGTAGTTTGTTGAGCAGCTCAGCTCTCCGTCTCCCACTGCGTCCATAGGCGAATTTCAGCACTTTTTCTAGTGGTTTTGTGAATCCTTCGTTTGCCCGTCGAAGGACTGAGAGAGACTTTTTGGCTTCCTTGTAATTTCTCATCATCCTCTCAATAAATATCTCGCGACTTTTCGCATCGGCATGCCACCGACCGACTTCTCTGCGGGCCGTCTTTAATCTCTCGATGTCTTCATCATGTTTTTTTGGATTGACATGGTAACGGCGGAATCGTAGAATGACCTGGTCGTGGCAGGCTGATCGCGCGATGGGGTCGGGGAGATAAGAACATTCGCGCAGAAGGCTACGGAGGAGGCTCCGCCATTCTTCTCGTGAGTGTAGGACCAAGATTCGGGGTGCCATGAGTGGCTATCATGAAGAACGTACGTGCTATCTTCAAGGTGCTTCGCTTGAATCGTCGTGGAGTAGGCTTGGCGAAGCATCGGCCCCGGCTAATAGCTGCGAGCCTATAACGGAAAATTCGTCCGGGACGCGAAATTGGCGCCAAAACGCGATTTCCACCACTGCTGCACGTCTGCAATCCTAAGCTTCGTCTCCCCTCTCGTGTGGATTTCTGCATAATTGTCGGGCGGAGTCGACGTCAGTCATCAGAGGCGTATATGGTTTGTCGTTCTTGGTCATAAGCCTTGTCTTCTGGTCTGAATGGATTTTCTGTCATCCTCTTACCTCCAATAAATACGCGCCACTGTCGCGAATTAATTCCAGCATCCGGCCGCTGGGCGGGATCAAGGTGCAATTTCCCCACGCATGCCCTTCGCTCTCTTGTCGGTCTATTTTCTCTCCTTTGACGTTACCTTACTATATATTTTCCCATATTTGATGTATGCTAAACAGGCCATGCTATTGGTTTTCGGGTGATATCGTCAAGTCCGCTAATCCTCAGGCAGCGTCCGAACCTCCATAGGTACCTGCTACATTCCGGTTGGGGCTTTCAACGATGACTACCAGCAATCACCATCAACCACGTCCAAGTCTCTCTATGTCCTATTCACAAGGTAGCATTGGGTCGACAAATGGCATGTCCTTCTCACAATCCCAAATGAGCTCACTCAACGCTTCACAATCTGTGGCTTCTACACCACGCGCTACACCACCCCCGAAGAGCTCTCAACAGTCGGCCATGTCGTTCAATTACTCCAACGGTCTTCCAAACGGTACGAGGGCTAGTTTTAGTGGGTTTGAGGATATGAACGGCTATGGGACAATGATTTACCACGAGGAGTTCAAGCCCCAGATCTACAGGGTTGGTCTTTCCCTCTTGCTGTCGGGATTTTCTTTTCTTCTTCTTTTTTTCCCGTTTCGCTGTTCAGGCTCTAATGTTGCATGGTTCGTAGGCTGTTTATTCCAATGTTTCGGTGTATGAGATGGAGGTGAATGGAGTCGCAGTTATGAAGCGACGCTCTGATTCTTGGCTGAATGCTACCCAGATTCTGAAAGTTGCTGGTGTGGTCAAGGCGCGGAGGACAAAGACTTTAGAGAAGGAAATTGCGGCTGGTGAGCATGAGAAGGTTCAGGGAGGCTATGGTAAATACCAGGGGACGTGGGTAAATTACCAAAGAGGTGTGGAGCTATGCCGCGAATACCACGTTGAAGAGTTGCTACGGCCCTTATTGGAATATGACACGAACCCTAACGGCACGTCGGCGTCTGGTCAGGACGCTTTGGATACTCCAACAAAGGAGCAGGCAATGGCGGCACAGAGGAAACGGCTTTATAGTGGAATGGAAAACCGAAGCATGTCTCAACCTCAGCAAGGGACGTTCTTTCAAAACATATCTCGCACTGCTGCAACCGCAGTCAATGCCATGAGCAAGGCTCGTTTTGAGTCTCCTGCGGCAAGAGGTGGCGACAGTAGACGGTTGAGTGTTATACGGAAACCGTCACATCAGGTGGGCAGTCAAGATGCTCAGCCCGCCTTTGGGAGCCAACAGAGCTTATATAGTGCTGCTTCTGACAGTGGCTTCGCGAGCAATATTCCAACCAATGGCCGATATGCACCGCAAGATGCCATGAGCTTCGAACAGGAGGAATCTATGGAGCCGCCCCGCAAGCGCATTCGTTCGTCGCAGGGGTTCAGTCTTCCCATTGACGGCACATCCATGTCGATGAGTGAACCCACCCCTACCGAGCCAAATGACTCGTTTTACCAAGACATGGAGCCCTTGCATCATATTGCCGATGAAGGCAGACATGGTCTCGATCCTCTTCCACCAGCCACCACTCCTGAAAGATTCCAAAAAATGAAGCTGATCATGACCTTGTTTTTGGATAAAACAACGAAAGATTTCTCGACGCACCCGGCATTAGTTCAGCTGTCAGGCGAGGACTTGGAAGTTCCACTTGACGAATATCGAAATAATGCTTTACATTGGGCGGCTATGCTTGCTCGTATGCCACTTGTGTATGCGCTTGTCAAAAAAGGCGTCAACATTGCCCGTCTTAATGGGGCAGGTGAAACAGCATTACAGAAAGCTGTCGGCACACGGAACAATCTTGACTACAGGAGCTTCCCGCGATTGTTACAAGTCTTGGCTCCGACTATTGACATGGTTGACCGGAGTGGGCGAACAATATTGCATCATATCGCAGTCATGGCGGCTACTGGACACGGTGGTCATGTGTCTGCAAAACACTACCTTGAGGCGCTACTCGAATTTATAGTTCGTCATGGCGGCACCTCACTGAACCAACAAACTTCAAATGGCACTGCAAGCCAACCGGGAACTCCGCATCCTAATGAGGTCATTACCCTAGGTCGGTTTATTTCAGAAATCGTCAATCTCCGGGATGATCAAGGAGATACGGCACTTAATCTGGCGGGGCGTGCACGCTCTGTTCTTGTCCCGCAACTGTTGGAGGTTGGCGCGGATCCTCACATTCCTAATAACACCGGTCTTCGACCGGCGGATTACGGTGTTGGTGTGGATATGGTAGATGGTAGCTCTCAACCAGCCGGGAGTCGAAGCGACACCTTTCTCGCTCAGTTGGCAAAGACAAGGAAAGAAATCCTGGAAGGTATGTTCAGCGTCATTCCGCATATATCCACCTACTGACTTCGCCCCAGCAACAACGGCTCAAGTCACGGCTATTGTTCAGGAGACATTAGGAACATTCGACAAAGAGCTGGCCGCTAGCTTGACGAGCAAGCAAGAAAAATTCGATCACTGGCATGCCAAGATCCGAGAGTCGGCGAAGGCTCGGCAAATCGAGCAGAAGCAATTGGATGAGCTAAAACGCAGGTCTATCGACAGGACGGAAACAAGCAGGCGGCTAAAGAACTTGGAGAAGTCATCAACGGACCTTCTTGCGGCTCATAAAGAAATTCTCACGGATCCCGTTGACACATCAAAACCAGTATCAATCGGTGATGCTGATCAGGAATCCGGATTCGAGATCGCTGAGTTCGAGTCCCTCTTTCCAGAGACGTTCGATCCCGCGTCTGGATTTTCTGAAGCGCAGATTGCCTACCTTCGCAAGCTACCGTCTGCTGAGATTCTTGAACAAAGAGTTAGTTGCTATCGAGCGTTCAATAAGGAAAATCTAGACGAGATCGATTCTCTTAGGTCCAAGAACGTGGTGCTCGGCCAGAATTACCGCCGGATGGTGATGGCCTGCACAGGCTGGTCGGCCGAACAGGTGGACGAAGCTGCTGAAGGCTTAACGCAATGCGTTAAGGAGCTTAACGATAACCCAGTCCCGGAAGATGAGGCCATCGAAATCTTGATGAGGGACCGTGGCCAGGACTGGTGACATCCTGTACTTTCAGTGAGACGTAATAGGACGAACTCACATACATAAGGTCTGCATTGGCAGACTGCTACGACCACCCATGAGCGTTCTGTTTGAGTCGGGTGTTTGTTCCAGCTGGCCTTTTTTGGCATTATGTTCATGTATATAAGTTGGTATTTACTGGATACCCTACGGCACTTACGAATCCTAATAGTGATGTCTGGCTTATTGGAACGAATTTTTGTTTACTTTCCAACATTGATGCGGAAGAAAGCTGCGCGGTACACCGCTCGATCTTTCGTGCTGTTTAAGACAAGCGCGGACCCGAGCACAATCAAGCTAAATGCCTCCCAATTGTCTAGCCGTTGCATCTCATCAAAGCATCTCATGATTCTCCACAAAGAAGTGCTTGACACTAATCATTACCCCATCCAGCTCGAACAGTACTATTAAGACCAGAACCGCCAAGGGCAACTCACTCGGCCGTCTCACCTGTTTGAAAATCTGCACGGCGCTGTGTGCTTTTAAATGGACTTTGCCTCTTCGTTCTCAGTCTCAGATCGCTCCCGTATCGGCGATCCAGGACCTTTTGGTCCTCACAATTATACGACCAAAGACTCAATACTTGATTAACGGCAAGAATGGCATCCGGCATCCTTCGAGTCGACGGGAACCAAGAACCAAGACCACAGCGCGAGTGACTTTTGAAGACCTGGTTTCTCATTAGGAGGCGTAATAAGATAATGCATGGACTGATAATGTCAAGGAGGCTGAGCACGTTAGGGCAATCAAGGGCATGCCAGAAGAAGAGGAAGCCCAGTTTTCATCTGAACAGGGCTAAGGCCAACTATGAGAGATCTGAGATTTCTAATATATCCGCCTAGGGTGACTATACGTACTGCCTGGCACTATAACTTGAAGACTTAAGTTGGAGCCCCACGTTGCTAAACAGCTCATCTTCAGGCCCTGCAGACCAGAATCCATTAAAGCGGCATCTGCCTGGGTCTTCTAAAGCCCCATTCACGATTTGCCTATGCCTCGCATTCGTCAGGCTCTCAACTGTTCGAGCACGAGTGCCGAACCCTTCTACGGTGTTCCATTCACTCTCAGCGTCAGCCAGTACGAGTGGCAGCAGAACCGTGCACATATCAAGACTTCGTCAATATTCTTCTTAAGTTACCGCAGAACTGCGGAATGTCTACGAGGAGGTTTAGGTATCTTTTGCTCCACTATATTTTCGGTGAACCAATCTAAGTCTATACATTAGAATCTGCAAAGCATCTTGGGAGAGTCCTGCAGGTCACTTGCATGAGAAGTGTCCGCCTTCATGATGAGGGACGGTAGCGTTCAGTGACGCTCTGATGGCGAGGATAGTCCACCACGTCAGTACAGAGTTCTGCCTATGCTTTCAAGTTGCCAGAGAATGTTCGTCCTCTTCGCCCTGTTATGGCTTCAATTTCCGCGCTGACTGCTGTGTAGATGCTCTGAAAGCCTCAATCTACTATGAATAAGCTCCTAATCGACGGCTATCGCAATTTGCTCACCCTACGAAGTGCGCTCCTTGCTCGACAGTGGAACATGATCCCCTCCGTGTACCTCCTGGTCAATTTCTTTCAAGACTATCCCATTGACCGCGATTTCAGTTCTTCGTGGCAATAGACATATACATCATTACGAGATGAAAGACTTAGAAGGATATTCGCGTCGCGTTGGGCTGTCGCACGATAAAATTCTTCGGACCGTGCAGATAATTAAGCCACTACGACTGTACACTATTTTATACCCGACTTGCTTTCTGCAAGATGTGAAAGCCACAACGCTTCGAGTCTAAATAGGTTCCCTCAAGAAGCGATTTAGACGGTTACGTTGGCGGCGACGAACAAGCATTCGCAAATCAAGCAGGAATGAATCAGTGGTAATTGTCGTTGCTATGGTTCTGAATGTACACGGCGGATTGAATTGTTCCCTCGTTAACTCTGAAACGACCTGATGGCTAACGAACTAGCCATATCGTTGAGATGTTGAACATGCGCGTGTGCGTAACGCTGCATAGGGCCCGTTGGCTGGCTAACGGCTGCCTTATCGATAAGGCCCCCCAAAAAAAAGTTGGAGCGGAAAAAAGATGGCGGGGTTAATCGGATGAGAATCGTCTGGTGCAGTCGCTCATTCTGAATTTGTCGCCAGCCTTTGGTCGTTCTTGTTCTCCAGCACTCTCAGTAATATCTCTATATTGTCCGGTTCCTTTGGGTATCCGGTATGACTCGGTGAATACATCGCGTGATATCTCAACGCTTTAACACTCCTCTGAGTCCCTCTCTGCAACGGTAAGTGCTCATCTACCCTGTGGTGCTCTGCTCTAGTATACGTACCTCTACTCACCATGTGAAGATCGTTAGGCCGAAATCCATTGAAATGGCCCAACTTTCGAGCACAAACTTTCCCGAATTTCTGAACACACTGTTCAGCGAGCCGTCGCTTAACGAGCAATGTGACCCGATATACCTTGAAGATGCCCAAATAGCGCCGTTACTCGAGCTGCCGTTGGCAAAGGAAGTCTTAGGCCACAAATCGGACGACTTGTCTCTCGAGCGCGTAACCCGAGGCGAGATCTCATATACCCAGTTTGTGTCGGAGAAGGCGAAAGCGGTCGTGTCCACGCCGATCAATGGATTGAGTGCTGCGCAGCAAAAGTCGCAGCTGTTGCATATTGGCCTGGCTGCACTTTTTGCGTTCCTTCAGTCTAACGTCACTGGTCCTCCGCTGCAATTCAAGTCCGCGGATGTTATCATACCTGAGGCCTTACGCTCGAATCCTGATACTTTGCGCGCGCTCCGTGACAAGATAATCCGGGATCTCTCTGTGGATGGAGAGGCGGGATATAAGCTTACACCCTGTGTAGAGCTCTTTGCTACGGCCAAGGCTATTTTGGTTGATGCTGATGTACTTGTCGAGGGTGGCCCGCTAGTCGCTCGGACTATACGGATGCGCGTCAATTTCCTCCACCAGAAAATGCTATCGGAAATCACCAGCACACTACAGGATGTTATATACAAGGATCTGGATGTGATCAGTGAGACCCTGCTTAGCGATACGACCTCTGGTCCGGAAAAGGGCAAGTTCTTGCTAGAACGTGCCACCGTTCATGTCCACCATGGCTTTGACGCTAAGGCCAGAGCGGACCTTGAATGGGCTGCTGCGGAGCGCAAATTCGAGTTTGCGCTGACTGGTAGACTGGGAAAACGAACCAAGTTTCAACAAAGAGACATCAGTCAACTTGTCATCTTAGCGAAAAGCGCTGAAGATCCAAGCCGGACCGATGAAGCTGAGCAGACCTCGGAAAGAACCAAAGACAATGCACCCGCACCGACAAACTTGGATCTCAACGATGATACCCTCCTGGAGGCCATCTCTTTCACTAAGCTGGATGAGCATAAGTCACAAGGAAAGGCTGTGACTGTACAGGAGGAATCCTCTCTTCCGCCTACATTGGCTTCTCTTGTCCCGGGAGAGCAGCCCATGCTTGACCCCGTTGACTCTGCTATCCTTCTTTGTTTTGCAGCAGCGATCACTAACACTCGGCCTGAGGACGGGCTGACCCGAGAAGAAACCGCACCTTATGCTACTCGTGTTCTTGACGGTGGCAGCTCGAACTGGCAAATCTACACTCAAGCTTTGCTACTACGGAGCCGAATTGAAGGGTACAGATCCAGGACTGTAGAAAGATCTGTCCTGCAGTTGCAAGCTCTTGTCGACCAGGTGCTCGCAGACACCGCTACCTCAGATACCCAAACAACGGAAGCCCAACAAGAGCCGACAACGTTCCTCCCAAGGCCCCAAAAAGACGAGTCGGCATCAGCTGCAGACCGTCTGAAGTATATCTGGCTTCTGAGCTTTGCCACCCGTTGGGACCTCGAGTCTGAGCTGGCCAACCGCTGGGTCAACTTGGGAGGGCTTCGAACCGCCCTAGACATCTACGAACGCCTGCAAATGTGGGCTGAAGTCGCGCTCTGTTACGCCGCCACCGACAAGGAAGACAAAGCTCGAGTCACCGTCCGCAGACAGCTTTACGCACCCACCGGAAACCCCGACGACGAGAACGAACAATTCGAAGGACCGGAACTTTCCCCTCTTCCCCCCGATGCCCCCCGCCTATTCTGCATCCTAGGTGATATTCAAAGCGATCCGACGTTGTATGACCGCGCCTGGGACGTCTCGAACCAGCGGTATGCACGCGCGCAGCGCTCTCTCGCCCGTCATTTCCTCGCACTCAAACCGCCGGCCCTCGAAAAGGCTGCCGAAGCCTATAAGAAGAGTTTAAACATTAATCGGCTCAACCACGGCGCCTGGTTCGCCCTCGGCTGCGTCCAGCTCGAGCTCCAGCGGTGGGATGAAGCAGTCGAATCTTTTACCCGCACAGTTCAACTCGAAGATAACGACGCCGAGGCATGGAGTAATCTCGCAGCCGCAATGTTACGCACTTCCAAACCTTCTGAGTCGGACGATTTTGAAGACCAGCCGGCGGAAGCAAGCGAACCCGCCGACGACGAAGAAGACTCCGAAACTCAACCGGCCAAACCCACACGGGATCCCTACAAACGCAAGCGCGAAGCCATCGTCGCACTCCACCGCGCCGCACAGCTAAAGAATACCGACTCTCGTATCTGGGACAATCTGCTCACAGTCGCCGCATCCATCCCACCCCCTCTAACACCCTACCGCGACGTCATTACCGCCCAGCGCAAAGTTATTGAGCTGTTGGGTCCTAAGAAAGGTGAAAAGGCAGTCGATATCCCTATCCTGGGATTGCTAGTTGACCACCTAGTTACGGATTACAAATATGAGGATCTCCTTATCGACGTTAACCCGGACCCCGAAAACACGTCAAGCGGTGACGGAAATGTGAGCGGGAGGAAATGCAGAGCAAAGAAAGTCGTCCGCAGCGGCACAATCCCCGGTTCCATTCTCTCCTTGATCGAAACCTCCGTCGTCCCTCTAATCACACACTCCGCGCCCCTCTGGCTCCTCATCGCCACAGTCGAGCGCTTCCGCAACAGACCCTCGAAAGCTCTTGAAGCGCACGAGAAAGCCTGGCGCGCCACCGTCGCGTCTGCTAGCCAAGGGGCGTTCCAGATGGGCGATGAGAAGCGGTGGATGGAGATTGTGAGCGCGACGGAGCGACTAGTGAGGAGTGGGTATGCGAAGTATGGACCGCTTGATAAGGAGGAGGAAGATGGTGAAGAAAGGAAAGAGGAAGGTGGAGAGAAGGAGCTCGTTGCGAAGGATTGGAGATTCAAGGCGAGGAGTGCCGTCAGAGGAATCATGGGGAAGGGAAAGGAGTACTGGGAAGATACGGAGGGGTGGGGAAGGCTGAAAGAGTTGCAGGGTGAGGTTTCGGGGGGTAGGTAAGTAGTCAAGCGGGTAAAACACCTATAGATGTGACTGTCCAATTCATATTTCTTGTTTGCACTTCTTAGCGATTTCTTGTGCATCGTCTTGTTCAGGGTAGAGGAAAACTTTAAGATATACCGCGTCGATACCTCGAAGGAATCTTCTCATTCTATTTCATGTCCTTTGATACAGACAGATCAAAGCCACTTGGTAGTCTACCGCCCCTCCAGTTTCCTCTTCACCATGCCACAGAAACTCTCAAACAGCACTGAGTCCGTCCCTTTAAGCCACCTAACAAGTACCTTAACACTCTTCTTATCAGGCCTCGTTTCATCCCCAATTCCAACCGTGTCTGACCCCATAGCCAACTGGATCCTAAACCCCAGCGCCGCCGTATTGGGGTCAACGTCCAGATTCTGGTCTAAGACACCGGAAGACATCTTCATCGCCCTCCTATACTGGCGAGACCAGACGTTTGCGGACGCGAAGCCGATGCCCGTAGTAAGATCACTATGCCACGTCCAGCTGATATGCAGTGACGAGAGTTCTGTGTTGATTGCACTGCTGGTTTCGTCGATAGAGCGGCCCAAGAGGGAGAAGGTGTATTCCGATGGAAAGGGGAGGAGGTGTTTCGGGTAGTTTGGGCTTTGGATTCCACGGGCGACACTCTACATATCAAAATTAGTTGGGGGTTTTAAATGCTTTTCTAATTGGAAATAAAAGATCATACCGCAGCTGGACGACGATCCACCCATGACCAAGCAATTGCCCACCTCCGGGTCTTGTTTCCTTGGACGAACTCTGTTACGGCATAGTTTGTGTTGCCGAGTTCGATAAGCTTTTCGATGAGTGCAGAGACACTGCTTAGTTTCCCGAGCATGGAAGTGTACCAGAGGACTTTTTCTTGGAGAGCAATGCTCTCCGTGATTATGCGGGATACGAAGGAGACTTCGCCGCCGCTTGTGACCATTTCGATTTCTGCGCCGGTGCATGCCTTCTCCGTTATTAGTAGTGGTGAAGCATGCGTTCTAGCGAATCCAAGATCATACCGAAAATGGAGGTCTATCCTTCTCCTTGGCCGAGGCTATCATTTCGTCTTGGGAAGAGTAGAATGGCGGGTTACACATTGTGAAGTCGAGTCTCGCGGCTGTTAGCTTAATATAATGTCAAGGAAACCAACCTGCAGTACCTTTCCACTCCTAGGGTTTTAAAAGAGATGAGATCGCTATCTGTGCTGGTCTTCACAATCCGGATGCGTGACTCAAGGTTGTTCCTCTTGACAGTTTCTGTAGAACTTCTAATGTTCTCGTCGTCGATATCTTCTAAATTAGCCACGTGTAAACTGGGCTTGATGTCTCCCTTACCAGTTGCGATAAAGTTCCAGTTTGCTCTCGTTCGCACGCCTAATATAGGATATATGCTGCAACATCCTGTGCCACTGCTGGATTTAGACGCTTTCTGGCAGAGGGTGAAGGAACGCACATGTCAAGGCCCATCACAATCCTTTCAGGCTCGTAGGCATCGCGGCATCCAGCTCCCGTTGTGTCAAGCAGGTCTTGCAACCATAGAATATAATTCAACCTGTTCGGGACCTATTTATATCTCAATCAGTTGGAGCCTAGCAGCAGGTTGAACTTCACATACTGGCGGGCATAATCGAGTCTCTGGGATGTTGACGTCCAGACCGAAATCCCGTTTGAGCAAACTGACGGTCAATTGTCTGAGAGCTGGACGTCAATCGGCGTAACAGAATGACGCTTATTGTCATGATTTACCTGACAGCGTCGGGATCTGTAAAATCCAATTGGTGATTCGGCTTCAGACTGTTCTATTTTAGTTACGGAGCTGCTAAATTGTATATGTTGCACTGACAACTTAGCGAAATCGGCCGACTGAAGGGCGAGTGATACAAAATCCACTCCGTCTTTGTAGAGGTCGCGAGCCATAGGTGCAACAAGCTATACCAGCAAGTGATCGCCCGGAAGTTATCTAGTGGGTGTTGCTTGGAGTCGCCGTCAGTTGATGTGTAGCGTTAGCCGGGGTTGCTGAAGGAGGTGGAGAAGGCCACGGGTATGCGGAGGTTGGCCAGGAACCAGGTGGCTGGCAGACTCGCCAATCGGTTTGAGCATCAGCAGCAGCCCTATGGTCAGATCTCGATTATCTCCAAACCAAGGAAAGATGCCAAGATGGATGAGGAGAGAAGAAGGTGAGTGCAGTGGGTTGATGTGGGAGAGCGAGGATGGCTGATGACGCGCACGACGTCACGCCCCCACTGGCCCCTCATCGTAAGGCTGGCTGTATTCTGTATTTACCTCCAGGCTCCCTCGTTTCTCTCTATCACTCATCGGTCAATGGAGCTTTGCCAATTGATTCTATCTGTTACTGCGCCATGTCCCATTTCAAGGAGAAGATTCATAACCTAGAAGAGCACATGAAAGGTTGGCCCCCTGCTTTCCTAGGGTATTCGGCGTTCACAAAAGCACAGACAGCCATATCTCTGAAAAGGCACATCACTTAAAGCACAGAGTCGGCAAGTTCTTCAACATTGTGAATCCGAACCATCGCCATGATGAAGAACACGAGAAGGAGACAGACCGGAAGAGAACTGCCATCTGCGAGTCAAACCGCTTTGGATCCTTTGCTCCGGTTCGCCAGGGAAACAAAGTCAAATGGTATGTTGACGCCCTCGACTACCTCTGGGCTGTTTCCATAGCTTTGGAGCAAGCGAAGGAGGTAATCTACATTGAAGACTGGTGGCTCTCGCCAGAACTGTTCCTTCGGAGGCCTCCTCTCACAGCCCAAGAGTGGCGGTTGGATCAAGTCCTCAAGCGTAAAGCTGAGGCTGGCGTGAAAATTTACGTGATTGTATACAAGGAGGTTGGTTATTTGTAGTGTTGTGTCCATCATACTTGCTAACCAACACAGGTCAACCAAGCATTGACGTGCAATTCTGCACATACAAAGTATGCTCTGAGGGCACTTTGCCCAGAGGGAAGCCCTGGACATGGCAACATCAATCTACTTCGCCATCCTGACCATAATATTTTTGAAAATGCCGCCGATATGACACTATACTGGGTAACTTCCGCCCAATTTCCATGAATAGTCCAATATTGGGCTAACAATCACAAGGCTCATCACGAGAAATTCATTGTCATTGATTACAACGTGGCTTTCATTGGAGGCATTGACCTATGCTTTGGTAGATGGGATGCGCACCAGCACCCATTAGCTGATGTCCACCCGTCCAACCTCAGGATGGAGATCTTTCCTGGGCAAGAGTTCAATAATAACAGAATAATGGACTTCCAGAGTGTAGGCGATTGGCAGTCCAATGAACTCAGCAAAGCCGAGTATGGTCGAATGCCTTGGCATGATGTTGCTATGGGGGTGATCGGTGATTGTGTCTACGACATTGCTGAGCACTTTGTCCTCCGATGGAACTTTATTAAGCGTGACAAGTATAAGCGGGATCCAACCGTTGACTGGCTACTGCTTGAAGGTCGCACGGGGCAGGATGAGGACCTCGTCGGCGTACAGCGCCCAAAGTTTCCAGTCGGTGACTATGTGCAGCACCCTTACAAGTCATTGAGTACCAAATCTATGGGAGTACAAGGATCTTGTACAGCACAGATTGTACGCAGCAGTGCTGATTGGAGCAGCGGCATCCTTGTTGAACACAGCATTCAGAACGCTTACAAGGACGTCATCAGCAAGGCAGAACATTTTGTTTACATTGAGAATCAGTTCTTCAGTAAAGCTCTGGTGAATGTCCTACGCGTGAGATATTGTGCTAACACACTCTAGTCACTGCTACTGGTGATCAACAAAGCCCCATTCTCAATACAATAGGGCGCTCCATAGTTGATGCTTGCGTCCGGGCGGGCAAAGAAGGAAGAAAGTTTCGAGTGATCATTGTGATACCGGCGATTCCTGGATTTGCCGGAGACCTTCGACAGAATGCGGCGACGGGAACAAGGGCTATCATGGACTACCAGTACAAATCAATCAACCGAGGAGAGCACTCCATCTTCGGTCAGATAGCCGCTCAGGGAGTTGATCCTACAAGTGAGTCAGCTTCAATACAAATCAGTACTTAACTAACAGTATATAGATCATATCTTCGTTTTTAATTTGCGAGCATATGATCGAATCAACAAGACTCCTGCGTTGGAAGAACTGGAGAAAGAAGCAGGGGTAACATTCAATGACATTCAGCGTGGAGTTGCGGAGACCCTCACGAGTGAGAGTGTTCACCCCTCCGTTGGCAAGGAAGGCGACAAGAATGAGATCAATTATGGAGGCGCAGAAAAGGAGAAAGAAAAACGTATTGCCAGACTGCAAAAATATGAGAAACGGAATAAGGCTCGCGAAGCACATCCTACTGCCAATAACAAGGATAGTGTCTCTCACACTACAATGCTCCACGGCGGGAAAATGTCTGATGAAGTGTGGGAGGGTGACCCTGAAGCGGAGAAAGAAAACTTTGTACAGGAAGAGCTATATGTTCACGGCAAGGTCTGCATAGTCGACGACAGGGTGGTTATATGCGGCAGTGCCAACATCAACGATCGAGTAAGGGACTCTTACCGCTTCGCATCATAGCTAAACTAACATTTATTCCAGTCGCAGCTCGGTTACCACGACAGCGAGATCGCAATTGTTGTCGAAGACCAAGACTTTATCGATAGCACAATGAATGGAAAGCCTTATAAAGCTGCACGCCTTGCAGCAACCCTTCGAAGGCAATTGTGGAGAGAACATCTAGGGCTCCTACCAGCACAAGACTACGATGCCTCTGAGCACCCCAACGCACAGCCGCCCACAGTCTGCATGAATGAGATCCTCGAGGGTCCAGAAAATGACTTCGTCACAGACCCCATGAACGACAACCTTTGGAAGACGTGGACAGACCAGGCCACTGTCAACACTGACATCTACCGGCAGCTCTTCCGCACCGATCCTGACAACAACATTAGGACCTTTGAGGAATACGACAAGTACCGCGCCAAGGACGGTTACAAGCTAGGCCATTTGTATGATCCGTTCATACCGGTCCAGGAAGTCCGGCAGAAGCTTGATAAAATCAAAGGCCACCTCGTTTGGATGCCATTGGATTTCCTGAAGGATGCTGAAATGGCGGAGCCTGGGCTACAGGTGAATCAGTATACGGAAGTAAGTTTTGCACTCGTCGACTAGTGTCTTTCCCTGCATGTGAACTAACCCCTTCGGCCAAATAGAGTATCTACACTTGATGTTGTCGATCTTTAAATTTTCGAGCAATAGGCATACCGCCGCCATTCCGGATTTTTTTTCCGCCTCTATTGCATCGGTCACATCAAATGCTTCTTCGCTCATAATCTTATTTTACAGTTTCTTGTCCTCCGCCAGTTGGTCTAATCACCCTGTAATACCCACCGCAATGTACTTAGTCTCTAGTGGTTCCCAAACATATTACTTTGGATTCAGAGCTGCTACCTAAATCAATTGTCCTATCTCACCCACCTTTCTACAATTGCCAACAAACTGGTATATATTTAGATCACCAACACCACATACCCAATCATCCATCCCTCGCTTAGCACGGTATTTCATGGAAGCCTCTCAGTTGTACCTTTAGTACCCAAGTGACCCAACCATCTAATCAATCAGTCAGTCAAACAAACAAACAAACAAACAACCCACATACCTATCGTGCAGACCCAACTCAAGCATCCACGCCCAAGACCTCTACAAGGATCAAGGATTATCACCATAACTATTATATACTTTGACACATTCGTAGCTACCTTAGGCAGGTACAACCAAGTATTTCGATCCGCCCGAACCTGAGTCCGAGCGCTGGTAACACCAATCGACCTTCCGAACGAACAACCACATTGGCCAGAAAAAAGAAGGCAAAAAAGCCACCTGGTCTGCATTCAAGGTTAGGTACGTACGTAGCGTAGTGTAGTGTGGTGGCCCGGGTAGCACACGCTCCTTGTGTCGTGCTACCATACTAGGTACTATGAGTAAACTATCCATAGGTACCATGAGGGAGAGGGAAAACACCACTAACGCCTGAAGCACGGGCACGGACATGCCACAACACAAGGTTTTCTAGCGCCTTCTAGAATCTCTGAGTCTCCGATCTGGACTGTTATATGTAGCCCAGTTTGATTGGGCTGGGATGAGATGACAGAAACAGTAGAAGGTAAGGCACATGTCACCGCTGGGTTTCAGCGTTGTCTTTCAGCTTCCCAAACGCTTAGAGGTAGATGTTATAGAGTTTGAAGGAAGTAAATGGTGGCCTGGTGAGCTTCAGCCACTCGGTAAGGTTTGTCTTATTTCCTAAGGCAGCGATAGTACAGCAGCACAGCTTGCTGGTAGAGTCGTACAGTTGAATTGGTCAGGGTCAGGTGCTCGGTCATACCATACCTAGAGATAATTCGAAGCTGGGCTAATGGCCTGGTCAACGTGGACAGCCTCTTGGAAGGTTGTTATAACTGTTGTTTGTGAGCTGTAGAACATGATTTTAGATTCAATGTTAGAACAGAAAGCATCGTTCATCTCAGTTGCGTCGCCGCAGTATATTAAATTTTCTATCAAGGACCAAAGATCACAATCTATGGATGAGTTTCACAATCCACGCTCCACAATGCGATGCAGTAAAGAGAGCAGTCGGGTCCACCAGTCAGAAATGCAAGCAAGCTGCCGGCAGAAAGGAAGGAGACAAGGATACTCGACAGCAGATCAAATAAGAAAAATGACGTTGAATGAGAAAACAGATAAACTTTGCTTTTGTTCCCGTCCTTGAACACCGTGGCAATGCGTCGTTTTCAACAGAAAAATGGACTTTGAGGGCATAGCGCAAGTTCGGCCGTTAGTGCTCCCTAAAAGGGTTTGATATGCGATCGAGAGGGGAAACGAAAGAGCTGAAGACAATCGAACACCTTAGACGCTAGCAAAACTGATCCATGTGAAAGAACTGTTCTCTCCCATGGCCGCAATTCTGGTGTTTGCTTATCCCAAAGTATCCATCGGCTTCGTCGTTATATTGGTCAGGGCGAAGATAAGCAGACAAAGAACTGGATCTCAAATGGGTTGCGAAAAGTCGATCCGATTGGAGGTTGGCCATGGATGACAGCGTTTGCGAAAGCTGATTTGTCGAAACGCCGGTAATATGAGGTAAGAATCAAGGAAACATCTTGGAACTGAGATTTGAAGTAACAAAAGCAAACCCACAGCTCGCGGCGAGCTGAGCCTATGGGCACTAAAGCACTGCAGCTGAAACGTTTTGTGGAAGTTGTTGGGTTTCTGGTAATAGGGAGTCAGCTCAATAGTTTGTAAAGTGCACAAAGGCGCAAACCTAAAAAGCAATCATGACGAAGCATATTGTTTCTCATACCATGTCATAAGAACGTTAAGCCGGGTAACAGCCGGAATGTAACTGTTACTTATGCTTTAGCGGTGTGGCAAGAATTGCAGCGGCAATGGCCACAGATCTTGCAGCGCCAGATAGCAACAAAAGGCCCGGAGTTGCAGTCAGAGCACCTCCAGGTAAGGATGTTGCCGTTGGTGGCCTGCACAATGGCAAAAACATGGCCCGAGCACTGGTTAGCCATTGTTGATGCTACCCTTGTCCAAGTACCTGGTAAAATTAGCATCTAGCCTCCAATCGCCGTTGATCGATTTTCGATGACCAAATACCTTCGTAGATAGCGAGACTGAGGAACGTTCGTGATTGCCAAAGGCGTTGGTAGTGTAGGGTAAATAAGTATAGAATGATCAGTTTAATGGAAAACTGCTGGGGAAAGCACTCGACAAAGGCTTCTAGAACCGTGAGCAAGGGGGCGTGAAACACAGTAGATGAGGTTTGGTATTGCGAGATGGTTCCGAAAGAAACAAAGGCAAGGAATATGAATGTTCTCAATTGCTGCCAGTAAGAGAGACTGATCCAAGGGAGTTGAACAAGCAGGAAAGATTATGATGGAAGAAGAGAGCTTTCAACATGGGCTCCATAGTAGGTATAAATAGGACGCTCTAGATGTGACAGGAGAACGAAGGCATCAAGGACACAACGGATGCGTTCAGTTTAGAGCAGCTGTTCAACAACGTATCCCGGCAGCTGTGCGAGTCCAGGCCAGGAGTAGGCTTGCTGCATGGGAGCTGTTGATCGGATAGGAATCAACAATGCATGTACCCGACCTATTCTCGGGCAATTGAGTGGGTGGAGCAACCGTAGAGGAAATTCAAATATGATTCGAAAATCACCGGAGTAATGAATTGTCGGGTTGGACTTGACTTGCCCGAATGCGAGAGCTGTATACGAAATTTTGTTTGTGGTGGGAGTTGACTCGGGAGACCGATGGTCTGGCAGTTTAATAATAGGACCAAGGAGGCATCCGGAGGAAAGTTCGAGACTTCAGGAATCTATACGCAAATGATATATCTGCAGTGGGTCAGGCTAGTGGGTAAAAGCTTTCGTGATCGAGGAGGGCATACAATAGTCCGTCGTTTAACTCTGGAAGGCGCTTTCCCCGTCAGGCTGTTAGCACAAGGTTGAGGCCCGAGGCAGAGAGAGTCTGGGATTGGTACAGAAGCACCGGTACTTGCCAATTCCCAAAACCAGGCATGATCTCACCGGATCGACAGAGGATCGGTTGGTGCTGATCCCACTACACTCGTCGGCCGATCTAGAAACCCGGTACTGTGGTGCGCTGAGCGCTCCCAGCGCTGTGGTGCTGGATCTCCTTTGGCGTGCAGATCATGGGTCTGTGTGTGAAATAAGGGTGCGTCTGCATCAAGCGGAAGCTCGTCTATCGGCAGGCGAAAAGTACGGTACAAGTCTCAACCCGAGAATCAGGATCAGAAAAAGAGTACTGTAATATTAGAAGTGGAGAGTCGAAGAGTCGAAGAGTCGGAGCGGACCCAGGGCCTTGTCATTTCCCAGTCCAGCGGAACCAAAAGAGTAACACCCCAGCTACACCTCGTGTAAGGTCACCCTCGTCCCTCTCCATATTCCCACTCGACCAGCAACTCCCCGCCCCCACGATTATCCTTCAAAATTCATTTGCCACTCGCCAAATTCGTACCTCCTCGCTGGATCGGTCATGTGGTCACGGTCATCACCGTCATTATTATGATTTGCAAGTACTAGATTCCAATCCTCCTCGCATCGTCCTGCGGGTCGATCGCTACTAACGTCGTTCTCAACTGACGCGGTCCGAAACCTCCAAAGGACCAAGCTCATAGGAACAATGTTCCTTAAAAAGTGGATATAGTCCACCGCCAGAAGCAGGGATGCCCCAAGTCTTCAGCTCTGCAGCAGGGCCTGGGCCATAATGATCTTAAACCGAACTGCGGCAACGGCCGCCCGCGATACCGTTCTGACTTACTACATGATAATTCGCAAATCCTGCACACACGTCTCATACTCGGTCTGGACTCATACGGAGCTCTACAGGGCGGGTGCTTTCAGAGACCAAGTTCCGGTCAGACGCCCCCGGGTCTTGACATAATTACGGAGAACGCCTCGGCGTCGTCTCACATTTCTCTTTCATTTCTCGGTTGATCATGGCCGATTTTGGACGCGGCGGAGATTTGTGTAGGTACTTTTCGCGGACCCGTCAACCAGGTTCGCAGGCCCAAGGAGCTAAAACAAGCCACCCAGTGGATTAGTTCAGGCTAGCTTTTAGCCTCCTTCAGCCACCAGCTCCATTCTCGGTGTAGGGCAAGCCCAGCTCCCGTAAGTCTCGAATTTCAATCCTGGTAAGGTTTGAAAAGAAGACGGTCTGAACAGGGATGCCTCCCTTGTTCGTGGCTTCGAGCAAGGTCAGCTCTGCGTCAAGCGAAGATCTAATATTTTGACACAGATGATTGGCGAAAGCATTCCACGAAAATCCCTTTTCCTCAATCGCGCCAGGTGATTGCCTCGAGAATCGAATTGATTGCCTGCCAGGGGTCCGCCATTTAGGAGTCACACTAGACCTGGAATGGCCTGATGCAGCATGCTTGATCTAACAGTGAAAGAGGCGGCGCTAAAAAGCAGATCGAGATATCTTCTACGAGTCACCGCCTTGTATGGCAGTATCACACATACTATTTCGCATGGATGTTCGGTGTTGACTCATTTGGCATTAACGATGGGATCTCCAAGATGGTAAAACTCTTCGGTTATGAACGAGGAGCACGCGCTACCTCTGAGCGACTAACCTAAATATCCAAGAATCCAGCTTGCCACTAAAGACCTATAGGCATTCCAAACTCTCATTGCACGTTCCCCGAGCGCCAGTACTTAGTCTGAGACCGGCTTGGCAGCCCTTCGGGCTTGAGCTTCCACTCAAACTCAGTCAAGACTCATCACGCAGACGTGGGACGTCGTACCGGGCTCGGCTGATGCTAAATGTCAACACGGTGTACCTCGGAATTGACCCTCCGCAATTTACAATCCATTCTCAAACATGTCCATCCACAAGTCATCCTCCATCTCCCACACACTATAGAAGATTAAGGGCAGTACTTTACCCGATCATGAGGAAAGAGACTGGCTAGGCAGTTACAGGGTTGGAAATTGTGAGGGCGACCCTGACAAGAATGATAAGTCGGATCTCGTCATCTCGACCTTTCGTTCCCCACCCAATTGATCTGCCGGAAACACTTCCGCGACAAGAGTCAATCATGTTTTTGACTGGTTCAAATCACAAATGGCCCTGGCACCAGTACGTACCGCGATTCGAGACTCTGGAAATTCCGCTGAGTCCTTCCTGTGAACCGGAAGCTTCGAGCCGTGCTTCGGGCTCAAGGTTCGACGGTTTCGTACCATTCCTTTCCGACCTGAAGTACTTTTGCCTTTTTGACAGGTCTTTTGTTCTCACACCAGTTACGCGATTATCGAGCCTCAGCTAGCGAATAGTAACGAACAATGGATTATATTCTCCACAAGCTTTTTATTTTCCGAAAATCCATATTGCCGGGTGAGAGTCCGTGCAACCCATGGCGTTCTCGTCGTTGAGTTGCGTTGACTTGTCGAGTCCATTTTTGTCAGCCAAATCAAGCCGAGCTGTCTCTCACAGCGCCTCGTGTAGTTCCAAAAGTCCTGCCTGGCGGAATCATGCAGTGTCCTCCAAAACAAAGTACAATAGCAACCGTATTGACTGTACGCCGATAGGGTCATACGTAGGCCTTGTACATCCCTCCTAAGCTCTCAGCCTAATGTCATACTAATCAACCTTGCACCACACACCCGGTGCAGGTTCGCCGCAGACCAGGCGTTTTGAAGGATTCGTCAGATTATTTCATACCGCATCCTCTCTGTCGGGTCCGCGCACACCGCTACAATTCTTCTTGCCATTGAAATCTAATTTCCCATGCACATTGCCTTTCACGAACTTGGTAGATCGATCATTGTGTCACAGATCAGCTAGGCATCGTTCTTATGTGGCTGGCAGCATGGCATTGGCATCATGACCCGGCTGCATGCTGCCGGCTCAGTCGAGTCCGCTACAGTCAACGCAATTTGAACATCATTTGCATGTGGACTCCGAGACGGTCAATTGACAACGGGTACGGGCAACAGTCTGCTCACGCGACCTCCGATGAGCTCTTTGCATTACTCGGGCTGTCCCAGTTGCAGGCCTACACCGATACTTCGGGTACACCCCCACGAATACTCTAGCTGCTTCGACTTGAAAACAAACAATTAAGAACAAAACCGTATAATATCAAGGTAACTCTAAACATATGCAATAGATTGTTGTTTTCTACAAATGCTTAGACAATGGACGAATAACAACGGATGTTCAAGATGTTCTCTTGCATCAACCCCACGACCACGAAGGCGCGAAGAAGAACTTCAGAAGCTGATGCCTTCATTCCTCGAGAAGCCTACCTCGCGTGCCTACCCTTCACACCGCAAGGCGATGAAAAAGGTATGCACGCTCAATAGACTTCGGTTTGCTCTCCCAACGCTCCGTTAAGAACGATCTTGTGAATTTGAAACAAGACGCTCCTGCAGTACCCAAAGTGGACTGCACCGCTGGTTTTCCTGAGACGTTTTGCCTTCAGCTTGGCCCTCTTGATGGTAGAGGTAGGTAGGTAAGTAGGCTGGCTTCGGTCTACGAATAGGTGAAGGGTGAAGAAGGAAAGGGCTGCGAAGTGGCAACCTGACCTAGTACAATGTCCTCACGTAGTGCGGAGTGGATATCACGTTTCAACCATCAACCATTACCGATATTAGGAAGTGGAATCGAGCCCAGATGCGCATGCAATAGACTCAGTCTGTTAGCGTACGCGGTGAAGCGATCATAACCCCTGCGAGACCAAGTGAGAAAAGAAACGAGCAGCTCCTAAAGAGATTTGAGGCATCATGATCATCATCTTTTGTCATTATCGTCCTTCATAATCTTACCAACGTACTATCAGTAGTGGTATCATGATCATCAAGCTGCACATTAGCAAATGAAAACCAAGAAAATTGAACACAGCCCAGTCGCTATTGATATTAATCAGTCATTAAGATGGAACAACGCCGAAACACTGCGGAATCGTTAGCTTCGTGATGCTCCTCGGATAATAGAGACAAACAGAGACGGACCTTTCACCATAATGATGGCGTCTTATGCTCTCCGAGAGGAGGCTTGAAATGTCAATGATGATCAATTTCTTGGATTTCCTCGCCACTTGCGGTGATATGGGGAAAGTATTAGTGACGACGATGTGGTTAATAGACTCGCAGGCCTCCATTTGCTCAAGGGATGAGTCCCCAAAAAGCCCATGGGTGGCAATGCAGTAAACTTTCTTGGCCCCGCCGCGCTTCACTACGGTTTCTGCGGCCGCGATCCATGATCCGGATTTGTCTATCATGTCATCGACAAGGAAGACAGTTCTATCTCGGACGTCTCCAACCAGAGTGATAGTCTTCTCTTGTTCAACATTTCGCCCGGTACTCCCTTCTTCTTCATCGGAAGAGTCGGCAGCGTCAAATGATCCGCCTAAGGCGTGGTCACCAGGCATTGAGGATGTAGTCGAAATGATCGAGTCTGCCATTGAATCTGGGATGGCTTCATTATCCTGGCAGGGCGGTTGTCCAGGGGTTGCATCGCCGGATACAGGCATAGATGTAGGACCAGATGGCGGATAGTCATCATCGACGAGGTGACCTTGGACGAGCCGCCCGGTGATCACATCTCGCACCCTAACATCTGTGTATTCATTAACAGCCTCCAACTCTGAAGGCCGTCGGGCACCCGACGGGGTCTCGGGACGCAACGAGTCGAGCTCACTTAGATCCGCCTGTAATTCCCTTGATTGTATAGCGTCGGAATTTTCGATATGTGTCCGCGCAATGAACGGATCTTGGTCTTTAGACAGCGGTGTTGTTTCCTGGTCCAACGCCTCGAAGAATACTGTACTATCGGCTAGGGTTGCTCCTGGCTTTTGGCGGCGTCTGTCTGTTGTGACGATGCCAAAGTTGAGCTTGAGCGTGTCTGCAAGTGACGTTACTCGCTTTGTCCCTCCAGCGTTCTTGCTAACGACGACAGCTTCTTTCCATCCGGGAACATTGTTACGAATCCAGCGTGCAATGAAAGGCTCGGCGAATAGGTTATCAACGGGTTTGGAGAAAAAGCCCTGCATTTGGGATGCCTGAGCGAAAATACCAGGTTAGACCTTCGTCCATCCACTAATGACGGAATCTAGTGCAGCAATCCATCGTTCTAAACACTCACATGGAGATCCAAGGTGATCACATGGTCAACCCCAGCAACTGTGAGGAGATTTGCAAGCATACGTGCGGTGATAGATCCACGATGGCTCTTCTTTTTGGACTGGCGGGAATATGGGAAGTACCTCGTCTGTGTCAGCATCATGTGTAGCAATCAGCCTAGCTAGGATCCATACGGCATAACCGCTACAAAACGACCATGTCAGCCTCCACAACAATACTAAGAGCGTGATATAAGCGGGGAGACAGTAATCATACCTGTGATAGACTTTGCAGAGCCTCCTTTGCAGGCTGAGATCATGATTAAAAGCTCCATAACACTGTCATTGATCTTCTCGCTGCCGCTCTGGATGATGTAAACATCCTGATTTCGCACCGAAACACCAACGTTCACGTTTGTCTCGCCATTGCTGAATTTTCCAAGTTCTACTTTGGCCGGTGAAGTACCGAGTCTTTCGCAGACCGTCTCAGCGAGAAGCGGATGCGAGTTGCCTGAGAATATCTGAACGCCCCTCATTCTTGAATCCAGCAGATCAAACAATCGTAGACATTAAGCTGAAAAGAAATGAGCCGGTCAAGAAATGAGTATCATCTCAAGCGTAGTCTGGAAAGGGAAAAAAAAAAAATAAGGACGAAAGGAAAGCGAAGAAGCTAAGTGCGCCCCACCGACATTTCCTCGTCGGAAGCTAGCGTTTCTGGTCTCCGTGGCTGTCCGTACTGATACCCTCACCAACGATCTCCCCCACCATGACCGTTGCCGTAAAGTTAACGTACGAACCTCATCGAAAATGGCGTCGAAATTCCCAGAAGTCCAGGGAGGGGGCTCGTTGATTGTTGCATGGCAAGTAAAACAAAAGAACATTCTAGTAGTTGGTGGTGGTGAAGTCAGTTTGTCCCCTATCCTGCCACACTATATATTTGTTGCAGCTCTCTTACAATCAACACAGGTAGCTGCTGGACGTATCCTTCATGCCCTTAATGCAGATGCCAAAGTCACCGTCGTATGTCCAGCATCAGGGTTAAACGACGAAGTGGCCTACCGTGTGCTCAGAGGCCAAGTTCAACATATTGACCGGAACTTCGAGCCCTCCGATCTGGATGGCGCTGACATGGTACTCTGTGCCATTGACGATCCTGAAGCTTCAACAAAAATCTGGAAACTCTGCAAGGAGAAGCGAATACCAGCTAACATAGCCGATGTCCCTTCTGAATGTGACTTTTACTTCGGTAGCGTACACCGGGATGGGCCGCTACAGGTTATGGTCAGTACGAACGGGAACGGACCGAAGCTTGCGAGTATGGTTCGAAAGAAGATTGCAGACACCCTTCCCACCAATATGGGGGCTGCGATCGAGAATGTTGGGAAGCTGAGACAAAAGTTGCGGGAGGTGGCACCAAGTCCTCAGGAAGGTCCTAAGCGTATGAAATGGTGTGTCTAGTGTCGTGTGATTGCTGCTCGTGGACTGATAAGTAGTCTAGGATGTCCGCCATTTGTGAATCGTGGAGACTGGAAGATTTGGTTCATATGACTGAAGAGGATATGGAGACTCTACTGACACATTACCAGCATGGCGGGACTCCTACTCTTGGTGACATTCGATCCAACCTTCCGCCGCCGTCGACTGAGACTCAGCATGCCGTATAGTTCTGAAGATTGTGTATTTAAGCTATTTATAAAAGCTCATTTCTGGAGATTCCAGGAGCTAAAGAAGGGCAATAAACAGACAACATTCAGGGATGGCTAATTTTACACTCAACACTCTCAAAAAACCAGCAAACCTCTCACGGAGAGGGAACAAGGATATCCAAAAGGGAAGCGATGTAGCGCAATAATGGAAGCTAAATATAAGAGCCGTCTAAACCGGAAATAAGAGAAGAAAATAGTCAGCGCCGGCCGACGCTATGCTTGCGAGATGGATGCTCCGACACGGAATGTCGGGGACTAACGGGTGTGGGCGTGGGCCGGACTGGTAGACCTAATCTCGCCTCTCCAATCCGCTGGAACAAGCCTTGAATGGCGAGACGAATCTCCGAGTTCAGATCGCGGCCAAGCAAGTCAACAGCAAGGGGATAGAATGTGTCTATGTGCTTCTCGAAACCCTCAGCGGGGAAATTTGTGTAGCCTTCAATAACGTCCACAACAACAGGACGCCAAGCTACTATGTTACGGTGTTGTGAGTCTTCATCAAGTCGAACGAACCCGCTAATGATGTCGACGCAGAGGCTGGAGTGAAAAAAAAAAATATTAGCAAACATATGCTTCCTTTTGTCAAACAAATGCTGCCCTAATACTTACGGAATCAATGCCGCTTCTGTTTCACCGCGGCTGCTCTTCCTTTCTTCGCGCTCGTCATGGTACATCCTGAACAAAATGTGGACGTAAGTAGCGGCACTTCCACTCTCCTGTTTGAGAAGATTGGGCGGCGATTTCATGAATCCTTGCCGCCAAAGTTGCATTCGCAACTCTTTGTCTTCGTTGAACTTTTTCGCGAACTGGTAGCTCTTCTTCAGCAGACCCATGAGCCGCAAAAGCTCGTGGCTGGGTATTTGTGCGTAAACCTTATCGTTGGAAAATAACTCATGGACTGTCTCAATCATGAGTAGCTGAAGCACACAACTTGTGATTATACGGTTGAAATAGCGACGACGTGCAGCAGTGACTGCAGCCGGTTGCTGCTGGGTATCTGATTGTGGCCTGTAGTCTTCCAACTCGGTATTTGAAGCCGCTGGCATATCGCCGTCCTCATGCTCGGCTGTCGTCTCTTGTGTCCCATTGAGCTTGGAGGTTTCAGTTGAGGTTTCTTGAGCTGGCGATGGCTCGGCTGGGTCCTGCACCACATCATGAATGTCTGCTGGCTGTCCATTTGCA
Organism: Aspergillus spinulosporus; assembly: GCA_003574815.1. Classification (NCBI taxonomy): domain Eukaryota; kingdom Fungi; phylum Ascomycota; class Eurotiomycetes; order Eurotiales; family Aspergillaceae; genus Aspergillus; species Aspergillus spinulosporus. The sequence continues at coordinate 708,641 of QPHH01000014.1, read as the reverse complement.
GTTGGAGCTGGGGGTGTCTTTAGTGTCACAGTCGCCATTGTTGTCGCAGCTGTGAACAGTTCATATGCTGTAGTTTTGTTAAAAAGCTCGATGAATGCACCAACAGTTTGATTCCAATGGTCTTTCTGGAACTTTTCGACATTTTGCAGAATCAGCTGTTGCAAACAATTGCTGCCGATTCGCGCGATGGTGTCGTTCTCTTGACATATGCATAACGTGAGGAGTTCAAGGACACGCCCAAGCATATATTCGAGTGCATCGAAATAATGCGTGAACAACGTGATCATATGCCGCAATGCCTGGATCATTGTAGTTGAGAGCCATACGGAAAGCTCCTCATGGTTAGGTACCTTGGACATTTCCGATTTGGATTGCAGAACAACGAAGATGGGGTAAAGGAGTTGCCTCCAAAGGACATCCCAGAATTCTTGAGGGAAGCTACCTCCGTAGCGTATTAAAGTGTCGAAAAGGTATGTCAAGGCGCTGGTAATTGGGATTAGTGATAAGTCCGACTACCGTAATCGAAGCAACTTACCGTGACCGAGCCTCAAGATCATCGCCAGTCATGAGGATATCTTGGAACGCAATCAAGATAGGATACCAGAATTGCTCTTCTTTGGACTGCTTAGTGAGTTGTTGAGTGAGATTAGTGGAGTCCTCGTGAAAGTCCTCCGTAGAACCACGGTGAGACAGAGGGCATTCTGGTGTCCTCAGCATTTTCGCGACCGTCGACTTTAGAAGCTCGATTGCCTGTAATGACTTCTTCTGGAATCTCATGTTCTTAGAAAACTCTGTGAGGCATACAATAAGGTCAGGGAAGGCTCCTTGCGTAATAACGACGCCAAAGCGGGTGTTGTAGATCTGAGTGACGTGCTCGAATGCCATATTCACAATGCCCTCTGTATCCGCCATTAGTCAATATCGTCGCATGAAGCACAGGTAGTGTCAAAACCTACCATAAGGCTCTCGAGCCGCGAACGAGAAAACACCAAACATCGTTTTCCAACCAGAACGAATGTTGTCTCCGCGAGCCTGAATCATCTGTATGAGACATCGGAGGATCATGTCCTTTACAGTAACAGCATTGCTATTGGACATGACATGCTCGAACGGTTTGAGGAAATCTTTCTGGAACTTGAATCCTGGTAGTTCTTCAATCTCCATAAAACGCATCGATAGTTGACGGAGTGAATCTAACGCGAAGAAAACCACAGTTGTGTTCGAATGGCATCCAACTTGGTTAAAGTGCTGCCCGAGAACTTCCCAGATCTTGGACCATTCTATTCTGACTCGTGTCATGTTGTAATAACTGATTTCGACCAACTTCTGCAAACTATAAGTGCGAGGAGAGTCCGTCTGCCCAGAAGACTGAATTTCTTGCCAACTCACTTCACTAAGAGCCCGAACGAAGTCTATAATAGCTTCGTGGGACAAATTAGCCGTGTTGGTAAAGATACGGTCTACGCCCTTGACCATCTCCGTTGAGCGGCTTTCCATTGCTATTTCGGCTCGAAAAGGTGTAGGACCTGTGATGGATTTGGGGCGAGGACGCCTTGGTGCCTGCATCGACCTTCTGGGCCCATCGGACGCGGACGGAGGCACAACGCCAGCGCGTGACACATCTGGCAAGGAACCCTCATCGACCCCGTCGCTGAGCAGTTGAAGCCTGTCCAGCTGGCTGACGCATGTGAGTATTTCTCTCCAAGAACTCTTCAAATGGTTCCCCTCTGAAAGCGCCACATCGAGTAGTATCTTTACTGCCTCAACATTCTTTGCAACCATCTCCCTGACATTGCCTAGGTTGGTGAACTTCGCCAAGGCAGTGACGAAGGCAACCCGCGGAGTTTCCAGGTCAAACGTACAGCTGATTCGTATGGCTAATTTCATGCCTTCCATACAGAGCTTGATGGTCTTAAGGTTCTGGGTATCCTGCATGGGTGCAGACAAGCCGGAGAGAAATGACATCCAAGTGACATTGAACATGGACCCAGAGTGCTGAACGGACGTTGCGAAGATAAAGCGTGAAAGTGCCTCTTTAACCGCAGTCTTCCGTTGAGCTCGGATCAAACTGCGATAGAGTTGCTCAGTTTTGTTGGCCATTTCCTCAGACGCTTGCGCATATCTCTCGCCCTGTATGTCCCTGCCAACCGTTGCGAATACTTGCCCAGCCCTTGATGCAAGACCGCTAGGGACAGGGGCGGGAGGGGCGGCATTTGCAGCTTGCTCTCTTTCAGTGTCCAGAACAATCTCGTTATTAGCGATTTCATCGAAGATTGAACCAAGATAATCATCAGGCAAGTCCTGATTGTCATTAATACCACGGTTGTTCTTGATGAAGTCTTCCTTAGTCATGCGACGGCCTTTCATCTTGGAGCTATGCTGGTCGGTGTTAAGCAAAATAACAGAGTACGCAAGCACGTACGCCGTATCAGCGTTGGCAAATGCATTCGGATTTTGAGTAACATAGCGCTCAGAAAACTTAAGCATGAAACGGTCGATCTTCTGGGCTTCTCCGGGCAGACGGAAATGTTGTAGGAATGAGCGGAGGGCATCGACAAAGCGCCGCTTGGAAAAGTCCATCATATCAACGAAAGCGTGCATGATAGCGATGTTTTCGGCATCGCCCTCACCAAGGTATTCTCCAATCATAGCCTTATCTAAGCGGTCATTGCGAAGTATGAAAGCCGCAATGTCCTCGGGAGAGTCAGATCGTATGAAGCCTTCTTGGAGGGCAAGCTTGACACCTCGCTTGGGTTTGAAATTAAACTGCTGAATTACGTTTGTGAGCGCGATCTTTCTCTGCTTGACCTTCTCCACCTGGCTTGGATCGTCATCAGGAACTGGAGTTGACCGACCAGTGCTGCCGTCGGTACCATCAACCCTTGGAGAGGCGAGGAACGCAGGGGCACTGCTGTCCATGGAATCTCGTGGGTTATCGACAGATTTCTGTGAAAAGGCCCGGGCGGCAGTCGGGTCAACGCTGCGTTGTGAGGCCCAGTTGTCTAACGATTCCAGGATCACAACAAGGCACTCGACAGCTTGATGCTTTAAGATGTATTCCGAGGGAACACTATGCGTAGGTGGTTGCGGGTTGTTTCCTATACTGGCGCTTGTCAAATTTGGAGGAAGGGTGCCACGCTGGTGCCATTCATTCCCCACACTGGAAGCCTTCACATGCTGTTCGTGGTATTGTTGTTGTTGTTGGAGAGAGTTCACGACTGTCGGGATACTCGCGTATCGTGATAACTGTTCAATGATGCTGTGAAATTATGTCAGATTCTTCGTCTATTCAGACTGAAAAGGAGAACAAACTTTTGGAAAATATTCTCCAGTGCAGTGCGATCACAGTCGTAGTTGAGATACATCTCGACTAACGCACGAGGATCATCTGCCAGTCGCTCTAATATCTCCATGAAATATTGCTTTTGGAAGGCCGGTGCATTTCGCTTCTCAAGTATGGCGAGATAGATTTCTTTCATGAAGACCTCTAACTCTTTCTGCTACTGGTTAGACATACCAAGGTCAATTTTAGAAACCACGAACCTTCATCATGACTCTCATATGTTTTAACATGAGCCAAAATATCTCGCAGCAGACCTCGAAGACTTTCGGTACAGAGCTGGCGCCGTTTCGACTGAGACTCAAACAGAGATGAGGTCTAATCGCTTGAAGGAAAGTCATCGCTTCCAAGTTACCGGAGCTGTTTTTTAATGTGAGAAGGGGTGTGGTGAAGACAACGACGTGGTTATTGATGAGGTAGTGGATTAGGTGAAGAGATAGCAATTTCGATCTCATATTCTGGGACTTGAGGTCCTGTTGCTGCTCGTGACTGAGGACTTTGTGACTTAACTTGCAAAGAGCTCTAAATACGAGGAAAGCATCTTTGACGTAAATCTCGTCCACATCATCTTCGTTACTTGAAACATCTTCAGCCTCTTTCTCCTCGGAGGAAGTCCCAGAGTAAGACTGAGGTCTTTTCTGGTTATTGTTGGCGCGGGTGACCATTGTTGGTACATTATCATTGACCGTTGTAACATCCTTGTTCGATTCGAAACTTTCCAAGGTGAGCTTTTCCGTTGGCTCCTTGGAGACCGGTTGATCTGGTGTTACAGAAGCAACATAAGATGCCTGATCGTCCTCAGCAGCTGGAGGGCTAACGACAGGCTCAATAGCCACACTTTCCGAAGACCCCGCCTGCGCCTTTTCGCCTTCGCGGATGCGCAGTTCCCGTAAATCAAGCCGAACACGCAGTCTGTCAAACACTGTACTAACCATTTGTGTGAGAGATCCTTGAGCGATTTGCTGATTCTGACTGGACTTTGAGTATATAAACATGTTGTAAATTTGGCGAACAGCTTTCAAAAGACCTGCTCCATGCACCACGATTTTGTCGTTCAATACTGCAGCCAGAAGGGATTTGAGTATCTGCTGTTGAATCTCGATCGGTGTAGCTTCGTTTTCGAAACAATCGCATATAGCGTCAATGGCTCGCTCTATAAGAGGAGGCTGCTCCGCCGTAGCATCTGTCTCCGATGGCTTGGCTTCTTGCGTCGATGGAAATGCAAAATAGGAGTAGGTGATTAACTTGCCGATGCAATCGAGAGCCGTTACTTGCAAAGGAATGCTCAGTGTCCTACTTGCAAGTAATAAAGGGTAGAACAGAACCTCCGGGTCGATAGGTTGGCGGTCCGACTGCTTGACATTCGCGAGTGCATTGTTTACAGCGTCCTCCAGCTCTTTGCTCTTCCGAGCTTCCCGCGACGCACCAATTGCATCCAAAGCTGTCACAATAAAGACTGTAGAGCTGACTGCCGATGACCGATTAGTAGCGAAGGTTGCGGTAGTCGATCGCGAGTCCGAGCGCTGCCGCATGTCCTGGGCAAGCTGCTCATCGCGAGTTGACGGCGCATCTGGAGCTTCATTCGGTTGTTCCTCCGAAGCAAGACGCTGATCTTGTTGCGGGGTTTCGAGCTGATCGGCCTTCGTATGTGATTGTTCTGGTTCGTCGGTAGGCTCATATGAATCAGCCGTAGTATCCGGAGACGTTACGGAAGGCTCTTGAGGCAGGTTATTCTCGCCGTCATTCAATCGGTTGTTCGTCAGTGTGTCCTCATTCTCTTTGGTTGGCCGGATTTCCTGGCGTTCTGATTCATCATTTAATGCTGGTTTCGACTCCGCGACTACCTCCGGGGCGTGCGGTTCTGTAACAACATCAACCCCATTCTGCTTGTCTGCCTGGGTAACTGATGTTTGGTTGAGCTCGTTCGTATGGTCGTTCTCAGCTTCCGCCATTATGCAAGACTCCGTCTGGAGTATCAGGTACCAGAGACACGGAAGTCCCGCATGTGAATGAGAAAGCAGAACAAATCGGAGACGTTTTTGGAAATTGTGTACGGAAGCTTGCGATAGTCCGGAGTATGCGTGGCCTAAGATGGAGACTTACATAAGTGAGGCCACGGGCGCGCTGCTGTCTCCAACCACATCACGTGCGCGTGCCTATCACGGTTAGCGCCCGGTCCTCACCGAGAGAAATGTTGAGAACTGAGCTCCGAGCTTGCAGCCAGATATAAATCTCCTCTTCCCATCTTACATCCCTCTATCCCAATAGCGCCGCGGGCCCATATCTGTCACACGAAACAGAACCCCGGCATCATGGTCGCCTCTGCTGTCAGAATGCGCGTCCCCAGCGCTTCGTTTCTCTCAAAAGGCGCCTGCTCCTTGAGGCGACCGCAGGCCTCTTACAAATTCACGGCTGCCATCCAGTACGTCTTATTGTCTTTTCGCGCAAAGGACCCGGTGTTCATCAGAAGAATAAATTAACTGAATTACTACGTGCTATAGACATCAATTGCCCGCTCTAGCTGCTCTTTCACGTTACTATGCCTCCAAGTGTACGCTTATCTCACATCTTCCTCATGCTAGTGCCTGGTCTTTTTCTGACAAGCGCAAATCTACAGCTTTCCCTCCTCACACTATCATCAGCATGCCTGCTCTGTCGCCAACAATGACGGCAGGAAACATTGGAGCGTGGCAGAAGAAAGCTGGTGATGCTTTGCAACCTGGTGATGTTCTGGTTGAGATCGAGACCGATAAGGCGCAGATGGACTTTGAGTTCCAAGAAGAGGGTGTCTTGGCCAAGGTGCTGAAGGAATCTGGCGAGAAGGATGTCTCTGTTGGCTCTGTAGGTGTTCCTTCCCTATGACCATGACAAGTTTCGTTTGCTAATTGTGAAATCTCAGCCTATCGCTGTCCTCGTTGAAGAGGGTACTGATGTCGCGGCTTTTGAATCATTCAGCTTGGAAGATGCAGGTGGCGAGGGTGCCGGTGCCGCTCCACCGAAAGAAACCCAGGAAGCTCCTAAGGAAGCCTCGAAGGCTTCGGAGCCATCTACACCTCAGCCTGCTGCTGGTGCTTATGAGCCCGATACCTCTGGCGAGAAGCTCCAGCCTAGTCTGGACCGCGAACCTGCGATCAGCCCGGCTGCCAAGGCTTTGGCTCTTGAGAAGGGTGTGCCAGTCAAGGCTCTGAAGGGTACCGGTCGGGGTGGCAAAATCACCAAGGAAGATGTTGAGAAGTACAAGCCTACTGCTGCGGCTGCGGCTGCTGGGCCTGCTTCTGAGGACATTCCTCTCACATCAATGCGCAAGACGATTGCTAGCCGCCTCCAGCAGTCTTGGAACCAGAACCCTCACTTTTTCGTTTCTACTACTCTGTCCGTCACCAAGCTTCTGAAGCTTCGGCAGGCACTAAACGCCTCCTCTGAGGGCAAGTACAAGCTCTCCGTTAATGACTTCCTCATCAAGGCTTGCGCTGCCGCCCTCCGCAAGGTTCCTCAGGTGAACTCCAGCTGGACTGAGGAGAACGGTCAGGTTGTCATTCGTCAGCACAACAGCGTTGACATCAGCGTTGCTGTTGCTACACCCGTTGGTCTGATCACTCCTATTGTGAAGAACGCCCATGGTCTTGGTCTGTCCAGCATTTCTAACCAGGTCAAGGACCTTGGCAAGCGTGCTCGCGATAACAAGCTCAAGCCCGAAGAGTACCAGGGTGGCACTTTCACCATCAGCAACATGGGCATGAACCCCGCTGTTGAGCGCTTCACCGCAATTATCAACCCCCCTCAGGCCGGTATCCTCGCTGTTGGCACTACCCGCAAGGTTGCCGTCCCTGTTGAGACCGAAGAGGGTACCTCGGTTGAGTGGGATGATCAGATTATCGTGACCGCTAGCTTCGATCACCGAGTTGTTGATGGTGCTGTCGGTGCTGAGTGGATCAAGGAACTCAAGAAGGTTGTCGAGAACCCTCTGGAACTCCTCCTGTAGTTGCCAAATTTGGAGTTATGTGACCATTTGCTAGCGCATCGCCCAGAGCCTCAACCTGGGATCTGTCTCATTATGTATTAAAATCTTCATATTATTTTGACCGTCTTGGTCGTTTATAAATCCTAGCTTTTTTCTTTTTCTTTTTCTTTTCGTGTTTTACGGCGCTGGCATCTTCTACCGAAACAGTAGGCTTATCGATCTAGTTAAATACCTTCGTAGTATCGCCATTAGACGTACCGAAATGGCTTGCAGCAGGTACATCAGTTTCGAACTAATAGTCGGTTCAACGAGAGGTAAATAGCAGATCTATCCAGACGGCGCAGGCGGTTTTGATACAAGGCACATAGCCTCTCCCAGTATACATATGACGAATTGTTGGGAAATAAATACACCTTTACTAGCACACTCGCGCGATAACGCTGAATCAAGCCTCAACAGGCCCAACCCTAACCTCCCCTCTCTTCCGCAACTCCTCAATTACCTTCATCTTCTCGTCTTGCTTTTCTCGCTGCTTCCGCTTCGCCGCGAACCTCTTCTTTGAGCCGAATCTCAGCTTGGTAATTAGATCCGCCGCCTGCCCGCGCGTAAGGTCACCATTCTGAATATTCCCTTGGCGGATCTTCGCCGCGTTCAAAAATTTTACCTGTGAGGCGGACGCGGAGTAGCTTCGCCATCTTTGGCGGGTGGAGATGTATTGATCTTCAAAGTGAGCTGCCGCGAATGTATCGGCTGCGCGGACAGCTGATTCAAAATTTTCTGCCCGCGCAACCAGCCGAGGGCGGGTGTACTTCTTGGTGTCTTCAGTAGGTTTAAATATCATTACGTGGTAGACGAGATACTGAGGGGAAGGCTCGTCCGGGCCCGTTGCGTCTTGTTGTTCGATTGTTAGCCAGCCTGATCTGTCTGATAATAGGTATTTGTTTTCACCGATACGGACCCAGGCATAGTGGCTGAGGGAGCGGATATGCTTTTCTGATTTCATGTCATGGATTAGGTCGTAAATTGTGTCATATTTGGTGAAAGTGAGTTTGAAATCTTTGGGCAATTCTGGTCCAGTTTCAGAGAGTAGCGATTGCTCGGGATCTCTAACTTCTTGCCCCGTAACCTTTTTGTCCTTCATATCTTTCGCTGTAGCTTTTTCAAGGACTTCGTCCGGATGTAACCCAAAGAGCGTAGGAGTAGAGATGACGCCGGTATCTAGGGTGGCTACCATATCAATGATGTGGCAGTCTTTCTTGCCGGGGTATAAGCGCAATCCTCTTCCTATCATCTGGATCAAGAGGTTGCGAGATCGAGTAGGTCGAGCAAGTAGGACACAGTCAATGTTGGGTATATCAGTTCCCTCCGTAAACAGCCCGCAATTGAGCAGAACAGGAAATTCCCTGGCTCTGAACTTGTCCAACTGTTCATCTCTCGTTGTCTTCGGGGTGGTGCTCGTGATGTACCGAGCATCAATGCCGTATTGTCGAAATGTCCCGGTCAACGCCTTCGTATGCTCGATGTCAACGCAAAATACCAATGTAGACTTCCTCTCCGCTGCATTAGCCAGCCATGCGCGGACAGTGATGTCATTGGTTTGAGGTGTATTGACAGCTTTGGATAGCGAGCCAAGAGCAAAATCTCCAAATTTGTCCTTCCTGACGCGTGACAGATTTGCATGGGATTGTACGGTAGTAAACACGGCGTTGGCGAGCCATTCATCATTGATCATGTCCGTGTAGTCTTTATGGTACACAATCTGATCAATCGCGGCACCCAGTTTGAGCCCATCAAATCGCGAAAACGTCGCAGAAACACCAACCAGAATCGGAGAATCGGGCGATTTTTCGTTGAGCCCAAAGTATCCCAAAACCGTGCGGTAAGTCGGGGCAACAATATGATGCGCCTCATCCACCAATACCAACTTGAACCGCCGGGGATCGAACTTTGCAAGCCGATCCCCCGAAGTAAGGCTCCTCACAGAGGCAATGATTATATCGCTCGATCCCGACGCGACGCGATTGCCCATCTCGATCTCTACGGTTCGATCGGGATATGCGAGGTGGCAATGCCGGTATGCTTGTTCAACTAGTTCTCTCCGGTGAACGACGATCAATGTCTTATCTCCAAGTATATTCCTCGGTGGTATTCTCCCAATTAGTTGAGTAAAAATGACCTGCGTAAGCGCAGAGAATTAGTAGAGTTCGTAGGAGTTGCAGCTAGCCTCTTACCGTCTTCCCAGCCCCCGTTGCTAGGGATATTCCCAGTCGCTTGTGGCCTTGTGCAACATGTTCCAAGACCGATTGAATGCATTCTTCTTGATAGTCTCGAAGCTTGATAGCTGGTGCTTCGGAGGTAGGTGTAGGCTTAGTCGTTGCTATTGCGGAATTCCATCGCCAAAGTCGCTGCGAGATTGTAGTTGGTCGCGCGCAGAAAAACCTGGGAGTCTTTGAGACATACCTGAGCGGTAATCCCAGCCCCGCTCTCCGGTAGATATATTCCATCCAGAATCCATAGAAGTGCAAGTTTCGTAAGGGGAGTTCTTGAGAGGAAAGTCGCGGCGATAAGGAGCCCAAACAGTGCAAACACGGACGGCCTTATCAGGCCCGATAACCAACTTTTTTCTCAACAGTCTACACTTCCTCCTATGTGGCACGCTCTGAGGCGTCTTGTCGATTTTAGATCTCATCCCAATTGGTAGGCCATGAAGAACCCTGCCTGCCGAAACCCATGTCTACGCCGTCAATACGTATCCGACCTCCGATAGCTCGACCATGAGCAGCTCTGACGTCCACTCGGAGGACGATGACGAACTATCGGATACTCCTTTTATCGAACCAAGAGTAGCGCAAGGACCACGCGCTAGGGCACTAAATAATCTACGCGCATCGCTGTCAGAAGACTCGATTGAGTCATACAAGAAGCTTCTCGACCGGACATTCCAAGAGAAACCCATCGCCAAAGAAAACAACTTCAATACAACGCAAGATGGAATCGTGATATGGACACCACAGGAGAAACGTGCTTTTTTTGAGCTCTTGGATCGAAAAGGTCGCGGTGGCATTAAGGAAATTGCTGCGGCGATTCAGTCGAAATCAGAGCTTGAAATTCTGGAGTACATAAGGCTCCTGCAAAAGGGTGTGCGGCGACAGCATTTCAACGATACCCATGCCAGGACAGCTATCTTGGGTGATATCCCAGCCGCAGCGGAGATAAGCGAAAGGTGCTGCGACGCACTGAACAAATATGCCGAATTGCTCTGCTTGGAAGAACAGAGGGATGAAGACAGGGCAGGTAGAGCCAAGCACGGTGGTCTGTGGATTATCAATGAGGAGATGGCGGATAAACTGGAGACGGCGATCGCAGAAGTCCAAAATGATCCATCAAACCCTAGTCTTGAAATCGCAGTCCATTCAGACGAGGCGCATCATGAGAAAGGCCCGTCTACACATAATGTCAATGATGCGGCTACATTTTTCAAACTGACTAATTGGATCCTGCTCTCAGAACGACTTTTCATGAATTTCGGGGGTCATAGATTGGAAGACAACTGGGTCAATGTAGCCTACGAAGGCGAGACACCGTCAATGACGGCTGACGTTCTGTCTGATTTCTATAAAATCGCTTTGACTGTAACTCGCCGCCTAGTCAACGCAACGCATTTTTTTGCTTCATCACGAGTCCAAAAAAACGGGAAGGCAAGTCGTCCTTCCGCAGCGGTTATCAAGGCCTCCGATGTCAGAAGGGCAGCACGCACCTTCAACATGAGGACCAATGCCTCCGAGTATTGGATCGGAGTAGCGCGACGGTGCAACCTTGAAGTGGAAGACAGTCGACACAGGAAGCGTTGGAACCCCATTCCTTTAGATTACGATGAGGTTGAAGCCCTTCTGTCTCAAACGTTGTTACCTTCTGAACCATACGAAAGGACCACGCCAAATCCAAGTTCTCGTGAGCGCTCCAACAGTATCGTCAGTGACATCTCCCTGGATTCGCTCGCCGCGGAGTCAAATGACTCTGAAGATGAACATGCTGAAGTACTCGACCAACAGCACAGCTCAGCCGAAGAACTATCATGCTGGACCGCAATGGGTTTGACGCCTGCAGAATCGCCAAATTCCCAGCTGTTGAACACCGAAATCCAAATCCCTCCCAAACCAGCAGGGAAACGCAAAACAACAGAGGAGCTCGTCGACTGGCGTGACCGAACGCTCTACCGAAGCGAATGGGAAGAATATGGTTACGAGACCAAGAAGTTAGACAGCGAGTTCGCAAGCCAGCGCAAGAAACGCCTGACCATGGCCTCATTTCGCCCGCTTTCTGGGTCCAACATTCGGGTCGCTATTGAGACTTCAAGGTTGGGTCCCGACAGCCTTGAGCACATGAGGGCTGAAGCGGAGACAGAAGCGGAATTCAACTACCAAACTGATGACTCGGACCCTGAGTTTCGGCTGAGGTCTTCAGAGCGAGAGTCGAGGTCGAAGTCGAAGTCGCAGCCGGAGCCGGTTGCGTCAAGGACAAGCTCTCGCAAGCGCACGCCTGTTTCGTATGGCCCGTCGCAGGGTTTTGGGTCTGATGTGGAGATGGAAGTTGACTTAGAGACTGGCAGTAGCAATGCAGTTGAAGAATTGCGTGACACGAATGACTACCAAGGCGGCGATTACGTCTCCCTGTCAGAGAAAGACTTCAATGGCGAACATGAAGACGACGAAGACGCCAGCGTGTCTTCCGTCTCTGATGATCATAAATGCCCTTCCAGCCCTCGAGATGTGAGTCTTTCTTTATGGGACGAGGGAGACAACGAAGGAGATAACGAAAGGTGATGATGATGCCGAAAAAGGCAATTTGCTTTCTGGTCCTTAAGCGTCGATACCTATGTGCGTCGAGTACACTCCTATCATACCATGCTAGCTGTCTGTCTTTCCCCCTCGTTCAGTCCGAATACACAATTCCCCAGCGAATTTTTACTTAAATGGAGGGATTCTGTATATCTATGATTACCTATGATATGTACCTTGTACCTACGGACGCCATGAATATGTCTACATTGACCATTAAATTCTTAGAACCCCACTTAAGCAAAGGCTACCTGGAACTCATGGTACTTTATTGTATAGCGTAGCGAGGTAGCATAAATAAGTCAACACGTAAACTCCAAAAGCAAGGAAATAAAAGCGCCTTAAGTTTTCCTAATACTCGTATGAATTGAATCGCATCACCCTGGCCCTGACCCTCGATGACAATAGGAAAGGATTTAACTCAGTCATTCCACCACGGACAATCCCCTTCCCGCCATATTGTCTGTTTCTTTCTTCCTCACTTGAGTTTCATGTATTTCTCACCCCCTAAGGCGGTATAACTTTTCCCCACATCCCTAGCCAAGTGTTGTACAAAGCAAGCGAATAGATTATAGGATGAGAATCCAGAAAGGCACGCATGGTTACACCATGGTAACGAAGCCCCAGTCCAATGCACAGCGCCTAGACCACGAACCGATTAAGTCAACTCACAGATCCAAAGTTTTGAAGTCTGTGCCCGCGACCGCGCTCAAAGGCTGAGGAGCCCCCGCAGCATGAGGGCCAGGCTGGAAGTTATACCGATTGTTGATACCAGCTGTCGCGGCATCAGCAAGGTCATTACCAGCGCCGGGTCCCTTGAGACTGATATTCTGGAGCGTATCCTGAACCTCCTTGACGCGCTTTTTGAAAGCCAAACGGTCAAGGAATAGCTGCTGGCGAGCGAGCTCGAGTTCGCGGCGTTCAGCCTCGATGATCTCTTCCATCTCATTGAATTGCTGGAGCTTGATTTCGAATTTCTGCAGGGTGACATTGACGGCAGCGGAGACAAGGCTGGTCATTTCGCGCTCTTCGTGGGATGCGAGGGCACCGGCGCGCGCGGCGGCAGCGCCGAGAGCAACATTGGCAAGTGAAGCTTTGGGTTGTTTGTCGGATGATTCTGTGGATGTGCTTGGCTCCTCGCGGGCCGTGTCAACGTCCATGGAATCTTCACTCTTAACAGCGGCGGCGGAGCCTTCCTTCTCCTTCTCCTTCTCCTTGCCCTTGTCTTGGGACTTGTCCGCACTAGGTGCCTTGTCGAGTTGTTTCTTGAGCTCTTTTCGGATTTCGTCTACAGATCGGCCGGCGGCAGCAGCGGCTACTGAGGGCTCCGCCATTTGAGCAAGGAACGCCACAACAGACAGGACCGGGTTCTCAATGTGGCTGACAGGCTCGCGTCCGGGACCAGCCCGTACCTCCGGGCCATCTTCGAGGTATTGGTCTTCAATTTCAAGCTGGAGGAACTTCATCACACATTCTTCTCTCGTCCTTGTGCCGACATGGTTGGCAATCTGTTCCCAGTTCTCGTCAAAGTTCTCAAGACCCTCAAGAAGGAGTAGGAGTTCAGAGTCTGACCAAGGAGCTTCTCTGTCAGGGATCCTCGAGTATGAAGGGTCCTCTAATTTGACAAAGTCTGAAGCATTATGGCTGGACGGCATTCGGCCCTGTAAAAAGCAGTTGGGGCAGAGATCATACTTGGAATCCGGAGCGGCGGAACCGGTGGCTGGAGTAGACTTTGCATAATGAAAGCGGAGACGTGTGCAGTCAATACCGCAGGAGAAGCACTGGATCTTTTTCTTGGGCTCTTGTGACGCCGACTCAAGAGCCTTGGTGGCGTCTCCGGTGCCATTGGCAGATGATTCGCCGTTGGCTTGCTTTTCTTTATCCTCAACAGCAGGCGTTACCTCCTTGCCCTTGTCATCATAAATATTGCGCCGAATCTCTAGGTTCAGATCAGCCTTATTTGCGGGAGTAGCAGAAGCCGCCCGCTCAGTAGCTTGTAGAGGCTTGCCCGGCTTGACAATATGGTTCGGCCCAGGCTGGAAGGGTTGGAGGCCTCGTGGTGTATCGGCGATCACTCGGAAATGGCCTGTGAAAGGCGGACCGATGTTCGAAGGTCGCGTTTGAGGATCCACCTGAATAGCACATCAGCAATAGCCACTAGCCATGAAATAACGAATCACTCACTTGGTAATTGATCAAGCCCCACTGCTCGAGGAAAGAATGTACTCGCATAATAGCACAAACGTCGCCTGCAAGATTACGGCGGCATGCTGTGACAGTAAGGTACTCAATCGGATTTAGCCGGTAGGTGTTGATCATGAAATCTCTGTAATCCTTATAGACAGCGGGCGTCTTGCTGCGGTTCCTGCCGTTGAAAAACTCGGCAAGCGCTTTCTTCTCAATGGGATGGATCGTGTGCATATCGAACCATGTCGAATAGCTAGGGAGAATGATGGCGTGTGTTTGAGAGACCAGATGGGAGCGTGCCGAAGCTTCGAGCGACGATTTGGCCTGCGCAGTCTGTTCGTCAGAACCGCCTTCGGCACCTGATTGTGCGGCAACATCTGCTAATTCCTCGCTGCCTTCACTCTCTTTCTTGGTCTCGTTCTCTGTACCCCCCATCTCCTCGTCTTCCTCTCCGGTAGTCCTAGGTTTCGGTGACGCGGGGGCATCTAAAGGATTGTCAGTTCTCTGTGAGTTTTCTATATGTTTCTTTCAGAAGATGACTGATGCGATTGCGACGTTGGCAGGATCACAACTGCGAAAAGGGAACATGCGCCGACTACGTGATTCTTCTCAGGGGATGAAAGTGAAGACACTCACCAGAGGCATTGACTACGTCGCCCGGCGCATCCTGGCCAGAAGCCAGTTGAGAGTCGTCGGCAACGCCGCCTTGAAGGGTCGTATTCTCGTCCATGATCGTGGTTGATAAGGCTCGAGATGGTTTCACGTCGCGAGCACCAGGCAAGGGTTCTTCGTTGTCCTCAGAAATCGACGGACAATATGAACCAGAGGCGCATACAGCGCTGACTATGTCGAAAGATATCCGAGACGAATAATTGAGGATTGGATAAAGCCGAATCAAATCGCAGGAGGGTTTGCTGGTGTAGCAGATCTACCCGAAACTGAAGGCTGGAGACTTTGACGCTTCGTCGCGACTTCGCGCCAAGACCTCCGCTAACCATTTCTATTGATTATGTAATCCACATTGAAGGGCGTCTGTTTATGCCTGAGGCAGAAGCCTACAACATGTGCAGATGTCAAATACTATATGATCTTGGACCCAGAGCTATTATGATTGTCGCTCTACGTACAGAGTCTCCTAGGCAAGCTCGGACAGCGGCCCTTATCAGATAAGTATGGGCCTTTACTGGACACATGAATATATAGCCATAGCTTAGCAAAGGAATATCTCTTCAATCATCATTAACCGAACTTGCAGTCCATGTTACAAACAAATCCATTCACAGGCAACTGGTTGAGTGAAAAGCTCTCGTGGGGTTGACTGGGATGAGGGACCCTTGGTGTCTTGAATTCATCTGTCATAGCAGGATCCGAGCGAACCAAGAATCAAGGCAGTCTTTTAAGCACTTGGACAAGCCGTGACCGCTCGAGCGAGTAAACGAGGTGCTTGGTGTTGAAAATACTAACAGATAGAGCCGTTTGTTCTAGCACATCGACCGTATAATGACTATGAGCGTACCTACATATTCGGAACTATGTACTTAGTCAGAGCTATCAGCCCGTTATCAGGCCTTTCAAAAGCCAGACCGTACGCCACCTAGCCTCGGGCACATGCTCCGCCTGACGCCAACTGAAAGACCTGTGCTGGAGGACAAACCGCCAAAGTCGAACATGCACCGAACCTACTAGTCGCATGAGATCCGAAGGGGAAGAGTCTGTGCTCCGAATTAGGCACTGTCACTTGTTAGGCCTGATACGCTGGCGGAACACTGAAGCTGAGACTCACAAGATTCTCACGGTAAAGTCTCCCTTGATTTTGGCTCGAACTTCCACTTCGCGCGGCATGTCGATAGTAAGTATAGTTTTGAGTAGCTCTTCAGGCTCGATATCGCTGTCCTCTTCAACCTGCTCGTCTGAGTCTGGTTTGTCCGAGTCCGTCCTGCGAGAGCTAATTCTATGGGTAACTGAACTCCCTCCCTTGCTAGTGCTAGCGCCTTCGTGTGCTTGCTCTTCCGGCCGAGGCTGATCTGGTTGCCTTGACTCGTCTAGGTCAGAGCTCTCTATATTTGGCTTCGAGAGTGAGAGTTGTGATATGCGGTTCTGGAGAGCGTCACTGGTCTCTGAGGTAGAGTCATCCGAGTTATCGTGCTTAAAGTGGTCTTGCGGATTGTGGAATTCCATTATCTGCCTAGAAGAGGTGGGTGGAAGCTTGCTATGTGTTCTGGATCGCTATGCCCAGTCCCGATACATAGTCTTTAAATTCCGAAAGGAGTAAGAAGATGAGGCTGGCTCTAGGTCGAAAGAGGGGATGACATGACGTCATCCCAATAGTGGCTCTGTCTATCACTCAGTGGTATTGACCCTCTAGATACAATACACTTCTCATTATTAAACCCAGCATAGCACTTACCGGAAAATGAGGTCCAGGAAAGGGCCAACCTACTCGCTTCTTGAAGAGACCGAGCATTCAGGCACTGTACATTCCACAAAGCTATGTCATCGAAGCCTATCATTTATATCAGAATATAGCTTATAGGACGCAGAGTCACTCATCCTTTTGTCTTCAAAGTGGCTCTGACTAGTTTTGAGTATGCAGAACCTGGCCATGATTCACTGTAACGCAACGCAAACGCAGAAGTACGACGCTCGATTAGACGCTCAGTCAGGCTAAGCACCGAAGTTTCATCAAGAATTCAAACTATAAATTTAACAGATACTTACCTGTGGAAACTCTTAATCCAAGGAAAATTAATGTGCCGCGTTCGATATGGTACTGAGCTCTTCCTACATAGTCCGCCGGAGCACGACATCAAGCATCAACAATGGACCGTTATCTTGAGATCAAAAGACCAGTCGGAATCGAGGAATCACCGTCGGCCAGACTTAATTGCGATTAAAGGAAATCGACTGGCAACGAGTAAAGAACATATTTTCCAGTATTCATTCATGTATAGCGGCCACAATGACATCGTCAGATGCAGGGAATAGTCCGGACTAGAGCCACGATACAGCTCAAAGTTTTAACCCGAGGCTGCAGAATACCAGATATGTTAGTCATTTTTACCAGCTATTTCGGATAGAGAATTGTTCAAATCTCCTTGATACCGCGTTCAGCGAGGGCCAGAGCAATACTACTGTACGGCTAGGGCTAGGGCAATGCAGGTGGCTAGCCCTAGACAACCCATCATTCCATCCTATCCTGGTTCTAAGACACCCCGACATTGTCATAATGACTCGTGGTCTGACCCAAAAGTTGGAATGCCACTATAGACGGGAAATGAAGCCAATACACAAGATGTAGTCACGGGTATTGAAACTGACATGGGGCCTCATGACTGTTTCAGCTGAACTTCGGTCTACCTCAAGTAGGTAAGGATTGATCGAAAAGGCCTAAAGGGAGAGAAGCGTTGGTTCGCCGCTAATGTACAGATGCCTATAAAGGACCTTCATGAACCGTATACAAAATATGGTTATGATAGCCAAGTGAACTGATATTTCATTCGTTTCATTAATCATTCAAGACGATCATGTCATAGCTCCCTATCAGATGTAACCACATATCCAAACTTAGACTTCAAGAATCAAATATCCAGAATTCCAAACCTCAGAAGGTCCCAAGGAATAAACATTTCAGTTGCGCCCTTTCTCCATGTCATCGCCAACGCCCCTCTCAACCCTAACCTCCCCAACATCCTCATCATTCTCGACATCAAAATCCCTTCCCAGCCGCTCAGGCCCAAAAAATGTAACAATAATAACATACGCATAGACACAGCCCATAAAGATACAAATCACCTTGCCATACTCATACCTCTCTTCGCCCTCTTCCGTCGGCGGTAGCGGGAACCTCTCCCCAATAGTCGATTCGATAGTCGAGCTGGCAGAAGACACTAAATTACCTAACTGGTACGCCGTGCCGACGGTGAACGTCCGAATGGAACCGGGCGAGAGTTCCATCAGGTGGATGGGGATCACGCCCCACGCGCCCTGGACGCAGAACTGCTCGAAGAAGGCAGGAGCCATGATTTTATGGCTCGAGATAAAGGTGTATGGGTATAGGAGGGCGCCGCCGACAATGCTGATCACAATAATACTGAATCGACGGCCAAAGATTTGGGAGCCCCAGCCGCAGAGTGTGCCGCCGGTTAGGGCGCCCAGGTTAGCGACGACCTGAGTCACTGTTACGGCGTCGCGAGAGAAGCCGTACTGGCGCTGAACTAGTGTCGGGTAAAGATCTTGGGAGCCGTGGGACTATATCATTTATTAGCGTGGTTCTGATTATAACGTGAGGGATAGTTAGGACCATACCATGAAGTTAAACCCAGCCATGAGAAGGACAAGGTAGATAAGAAGCAACCAATGCCTCTTGAGCGCGACCTTGCCCTCGGATATGAAAGCAGAGGTGACGTTCCCCGGCATCTCAGCCCTGAGCTCCTGACGCTGCCGGTAGGCATTCGTCTCGGGCAAGAAGAGCCGGAAAACGATCGCCAGAACAGGCAGACACCCTGCAAACCAATAGAACGGTCTCCAGCCGTGTGAGGTTGTTCCCACAAGTGCACGCGCAAAGGCAGCGGCTAGAAGATAGCCGAATGCATAGCCCTGCTGCAGCAGACCGGAGACAATCCCACGCGCTTCCTTAGGACAATCCTCCAGCGCCGTCGCTGCAGCATTCCCATACAGTCCGCCCATAGCGATGCCGAAGAGGGCACGAACGGCGAGGAACTGCTGGTAGGTCTGTGTGAAACCAGTGCCGATCTCCAGTGCGATAAAAAGGAGGTTGTTGACGATGAAAGGCCACTTGCGGCCCCATCGATCCGAGGCAATACCGAAGGTGATCGCACCAACACTGCGGAGCATGAGAACGAGAGTAATTCCCCAAGAAATATCGCTGATTTCCTTGCCGAATTCCTCGGCGAGTTCGGAGGTTGTCAGGGAGACAGTGAAGAAGTCGAGGGCGTCAAGGGTCCAGCCTAGGAAGGCCACCTATTTGAAGTCAGAAGACAGGGAATGCCACTATTTAGTAGCCAGATTAGACAAACCGCAAAGAACAACCACTGCTGTCTATTCAGCAGTGTCAAAGCTTTGAATGGGTTGGGGGCTTTGCGCATAGGAGGCTTTAGTGTCGGGACGCGGTCTTTCAAGTACTGGAAACAAGCCTTGAAAGTGAGAGGTGTGTGCTCCTCAGGGGCTTCAATATGGCCCGCCTGGGCCTTTCCATGGTCATCAGCCATGGTGGGAGAAACTGGCTGGGCGGCGGGACAACAGGAGCGGGGAAAGTGTGCTAGCGGCTGGAGGAGGAGCAGGGAGACGAAGCAGAGATTTATAGGCGTTGGAAGATAAGCAGCCCCGCAGAGGATGGTAGACCAGGTCAGGTCACTGGTCGCTGCAGGCCAACAGTGCTAGTACTACCTAGACGCCACGAGGTGCCGATCAGTTCCTGGGGCCCGGTTGATTCTGCCAAAGACGAAGGTTGAGGCAGCGACTCAGACCGTCGCAAGGACAGCATCCTGGGAATCACTTTTAGGGCTCATGCCCAGGCTGTCTGCAGCTGAGTTGCCCGATTTGTTTCTGGGTCTGCGTGCAAGACCGACAACTTGGCCGCTGGCAGTTCTTTGTGTCTTCTCCAGACTCCGCATCCCCACGAAGAGCCGTCATCGGGGGTGGGCCAGCTTCCAGTCCACACCCCACAAAAAGACTTTTCGCATGATTCCAATTCAGTGTATAAGTGACCTGGAATACCGATATCTCATCGTTAATATTTCACTGTATCACCTTATCCGACATAGACAAAAAAATAATAATTCGTACCCTCACCATAACGCCCCACTAGTGCCCTGGATACTACAATGCCGAGCCGCCTTGACACATCTTGGCTTCCCAGCCAAGATCAACCCAAAGCTTCGCCTGACGCTGGACAACACAGCCTCATGACCCTCTATAGGTCGAATGTCATGGTGGCCTGGATATACAGAGAGTTCACGCCTATATCTTTATTGTAGGATCAAACTTTGAGCTTTGGTGCGCAATCTCCCTTCAACTTCAGAGTCTTTTCTCGGTCGCCATGATGTTCGATCAAAGTCCGACATCGGTGGTCACCTGGACAAGCTCGGACCTGCCTTATCTGGTCTTAGCCCCATTCGGGGTTACATCGCCTTATCTTCAGAGGAAGAAATGAAAGCAATTATGTATTTATGCACGCTCTAGCATCGGTACAGCCATCTATATCCAGATCCAACAATATATACAGACAACCCTAACCGATTAACCACTGCTCAGACAAGTCTATGTACCGCAATTGCAGCAAGACGGAAATGAGCTATACGGCGGTGCAGCAAAGAAAACATTATTAGTAAGAACGCTCCCGATAAACTCCATATAGAAGCTGAAAGTGCTGTTAGAAGAAATGCAAGGCGTCATGGTCATGGCTTTTTCTTCATGTGGTTTCCTGATTCAGGCGTGCTGGGCGTCTCATCCCCTTCAACGATCTTCCAGAACCGGTGGAGGGAGAACCCGCTGCGGAAGAAATAAATGCTGACGAGCCAGCCAGCAAGGATGTTGACGAGGTGATGTGAGATGTAGGCGTAGGATACTCCGTATACCGCCGAGTAAACTGCGATGCAGAATAGAAGGACGGAGGTGACGTGTTTGAATCTGCATGAATCAGCAGACATATTGGCCAGGCCCGGAAAAGAGACGTACCGTGTGGTGACTCTGGGAATCATAGAGCCGGTGGTCATGGTTTCCACCAAGATGATAAACGGCATGATGGACAGCACGTTGTGATGCGACGAAAATGGCATGAACCAGTGCACAACAAGGTTATGCGCCCAGACCAGGAGAACAAGGATATTAATCGGGAGGACCCAGAGCATTAAAATAAATACCGAGTATGCATAGTTTGCAAAATTATAGTGGGCAGTCGACCTCTGCTGCTGTCAGTACAATCCACCGGGGAGACTCAACTACGTACAGTCTCTTTGGCATGCCACTGTGCCCGCACACAAGTTGCTAGTTGCACGATGCACGCCACCAAGTATGCGAACTGGTAGGGAATTGCGGTTGATACGAGGACCAAGAGAACACCCATCTTAATCATACGTCTTCTTGGTGACGGCGCAGGAAAGACAGGAAGATATCTAGCCAGTCAGTCGTGCTCGAGAAATCGACGGCTGGACAACTCACCCCTTTTCATCACGCCTGATGTACCCAGACTTGCTGTTCCAAAGGCCGTAAACGACAGAAAAAATTTGTAGGACAAGGAGAGCGACGTAGTTGAGCAGGACACAAACCCCGACACAGATAAGGCCGAAAAGAGGAACTAGGAACCAGAAAAATGCGTCCTGGGAGCCTAGAAGAAGATCATTCTTCGTAAAATCGATAGGTGTCTCGGTTGAATTCGTTGCCCAGTGGAAAGGGTCGTCACCCGTGGGGAGCTTGGTTGACGTGGCAAGAGAAGATGCCAGAAGCGACATTGCTAACAATAGGGCCGGCATAGACGAACGCAAGGCGCTATCCAAACCTTCAGCGAAGGTAATGAAAAACCCGGTCTCGTCGTAGACTTGGAACTGCTTTCTCAGGGTCAAGGAAACCACGAGTAGGGGAAACGCAGCAAACACGGTCCTGTACCGCATCACCAGCTCTCCTAGACTGCTGATGATGTCGACCGTTAAAGTGATGTCAACAGTGGAATCGCAGGTCGGATCAGTCCATAACTGAAACGATACTCCGTTTTGGCTTGTTTGCCGAAGAGGAGGAGGCATATAGGGCGCCAGTCCATGCAGGTTCACATTCACCTTATCGACATTGACGAAGAACTTGGACTCATGCGGGTCTGCGATCGACTGGCGCAAGAGGGGCGCAAAGAGCTCTTGCGGGTCTCCGGCATGGCGATGACGGATGACACGGAGTTTGTAGTCTAACAAACTCGAGTATAGAGCCGGGATTCTCACCTCAGTAAGCATTGGCCTGTTCGCTGGCAGACGTACTTTCAGTCCGGCACTCAGAAGTCCACCCAGGCCTATCCGAGCTTTGATTAGAGCATCCGAGCTGTCCGAGAATTCTGCAATGGCCCAACCCTTCATAGGCACACGGGCTTTATCAACAACTGCTACAAACTGGTGCTCTGCAAGGTCTTCGAGGTCGTACTGGAGATATGAGAAAGGTCTGACACGGTCATACGCGTTCTTCGACGTGCGAGTCGATGCAGGAAGATGGATTTCGTCAACAGCGGCGTTCTTGCACGCAAGGCGCGTTGAGCCACTGCTGTCAGACGAGTCCATGTTCAACGCGAAGACAGATGAAGCTTTCCCATTGTGTAGAGGGAAAACGCTGCAGAAGAGGACCTCCAAGCTTCCTTGTTCCCCTGTCCTATCCAAACGCTGATCTGTGAGGAGAGTGAATTTCTTGCCAGAAACTCCTTGAGGAGGGACTGGCAAAAGGTGCACGTTAGGTCCCGTACGGTGGCCAAGCTCGCGAAGCACAAGCCGCTGACCTTGCGCAAGGATCGTGTTGGTGTGATCTTCAAGTGTAACCAGGGTGCTCGGCTCTGCAAGCTAGTTAGCAACTCAACACGAGGACTTGAATGAAGTAAATCACCATTCCGCGTGAGCATTCTCTCCGACACCGACTCTAACCCTGTCAAATACCATTTCTTGAAGATCCGCATCCGCTCCGCCCTTGGTTTGGTTTGACTGGCCCGCCGCACATCCACAACGTCGAACAGAGATTTGATGATGACCTTGCGGAATTGGTCGCACCATGTAATAGAAAGGTGGTCTACCCCGATCCATACATCAGGCATTGTCGAGGTAAATACCGTAAAACCGTGAGTCTCCGGAACAAGGGACGAAATACTAGCGTAATCGGACGGGACAACAGTATCCCGTGAACCACCGGCAATGGAGATGAGCGTCACATGCCACAAAGGATTATTGTTGGCCCATGTCTGAGAGTACGCCTCGCGCCAGTAATCATTGATCTGCTTATAAGTATGGACGATGTCCGAATCGAACGAGACCGGGGGTTTAGCGTGAGGTGCGGACATTGTGATGATGGTGTTTACTGAGTTCTCCTGATAGTTCGCCATAGTCAACGCGGTACGTGCAACAATTCCTCCCATCGAGTGTCCAATAAGTATCACAGAGCTGGGATCTGGAAGATCGGCATCTCTTCGCGTTCGCCGGGGGTCATGGTATAACGACAGTATGTATGCCACCGCTTCATTCACGTATTCGGCTTGATCTAGCAATGTTTGTCCATGAAAGGCTGCCATATCCTCATTGAAGTCGATCATGAAGAAATCCAGACTTCGGGTTCCGGCCCTCAATCGCTCCTGGTCGTGCTGAACCACTTGCGCGTAATGTCTCGAGGCTTCGGCGGCTAACGATCGAACTTGACGGTAGCTTCCTGCATTGCCGGGTAAAAACAGCACGGGTGCGCCGTTCAACTATTAGGAAGCCAAAGTTAGCACGAAAACAAATAGCCAAGCATGAGCCATCTTACTCCCAAATTCTCCTGGTTGTATGGGTCCACACCCTCCTCCCTGTACAAAAAGAGGTTATATTTACTGGCAAACCTCGTATGCTCCGTATCAAACCCCACCATGCGTAGAAAGGTTGGGCTCATCACCGGCACCCCACAACCATCGCTTCCTCTTTGAAGAACGGAGAATGAACGGACAATGGAGAAGAGGAAAACGCAGGCGAGGATTGTAGTGAGCGCCGTCAAAATCGAACATGACCAAGGGCTGCGAAGGCGGGCAAGTCGCGACCGGTGAGGTGAGTCGGGCGACGCCTCGATAGCAAGGCGCTGCGGAGTTAGCATGACGGCTGGGTAGCGAGGAGGATCGTGCGGTGCCCAGGTCGTTGTGGCCGAAGAGAGCGTCTTCCACGTACTAGAATTTCTCGAGCGCGGCGTTGATTTGCCGTTGGTGTCTCGGCGAAGATCGATACTGGTCCCGGTTCTGGCTATCTCGGGGAGCGGCTTCTCTGAAGGTTCACAGCCATGACTGGGTTCACTACTTCGCGATACCAAGGAGTCTTCGGCGTCATCCGCGTCAGGCGAGGAGCCAGACGAGCGTCTGTGCATTTGAAGAGGCAGAACCTATACTCATCCAGGACGCAGGGGGCGATTGGGCAGATTAGTGAGTGCAGACCGATTCCGCTGTGGTTGGTTCCTGACGAAAACGGCAAGGGGTACAGGAGAGGTCGACTCAGGAATGCGCTTGCGCACAGAATCTGGGGCGACTCCCAGCACCTGGTCTGTCTCGCGGAACGATTGGGCAGGGAAATCGACGGCCAAGATCCAGGTTTCGTGCTCTCTAGTCGGTGATAGAGGAAACTGGAGGCAGCTAGAGCCCCTAAGGCGTCTTCCGCACGAGGTAACGAGCGACGGGCCGACCGGAGATGTGCGCGACGCAAACCACACAACAATAGACGAGAAGGAAGAACAAGGGGAGAGAATCGGAAACGCAGCAATGCAACGAGCGAACGTGGAGGAGAAATCGAGATAGGGAGCGCGGAGGAGCGCGAAGCCGGATTTGTCGACGAAGTCGTCGTAATTCGGCCAAAATCTCGAGCGAGTATCATCCAATGTCTCTGATTGCGTTGGTCTTGGCGGCCTACTATCTAAACCTACTACCAATTACTGCGTAGAAAGCTATGTAGTAGATTACAGTACAAAGGAATGCCTATACCCTTTAAAAGGACTGTTTTATTCTTAAAGGAGGTTGATTGCCGTGCTACTAAATATGGCACCACATTGAATAGGCATATATATTCTCATGCTGCATTTTAAGGTATCCCAGCACCATTTTTAACAACAAGGCTGGCGGCCGTCAAGTGTCAATGACTAATCACTCGTTCCCCCCACAATTCCAAGCTCAAGTTGATTGCGTAGCCCTCTTAGCTCTGTACCTGTCTAAGACAATGCGAGAAGCCTAGACCATCGATCAATTCACCTCAAATCTGCATGCAAATCATACTCAACATAATCCAGCTCATTGTCGATAGCCAGATAAAGCTGACCCAATGACTTCAGGGTCATGTACTCTGAATGCGGTCCATCTGGCATCCCTTCCCACAACCTGGGGACCTCTACTATATATGGTCCGGTTTCCATTCGGATGCTGCTTACAGCCTTTGGACACAAGCCCGCCCCTGCATTCTGCCCTATCAAATGGCGTTAATAATAGTCCAGCTTGCACGTTTCTTTTCTCCTTTTTAACAATATCGCCTTAACTACATTCTCATAACACTACAAACTCCACCCCTGACTCTGAACTCGTCATCACGGAGATCTCTATCCCTCGAGCTCTCTTCAGTACTTTGTCCGCTTACAGGGCCTTTCTCGACATTCGACAGGCGGCCCTAGCTGCAACCAATAGGGCAGATCTAATAGTTGATATTATTTTTTTCAAGCGTCGGTCCTGCTGTCTTCGTCACACTCTCAGAATATCACAAGGTTGAATCTCTCCCGCGTTTGTCGATACAGAAGGTAGGCTATCGGGGTTAGGGGGAAGAACCCTGTTCGGGTCCTTCCTAGAACCCACGTACGAGGCCATTAATCATATAAAGTTTGCTAATGTTAGCTGAGTGTCTTCTAACCAGCTGTCTTTCAGATATGAAAGGAGACTGCGTTATACTACTTACTTGTTCCTACCTTACTATAAGAATGTGTTCATTCTAAGGTAAGGAAATCCCGCACATCTCAGTACTCCTTGGGAGAGCCTTGGGCAATGTCATGAACCTCGGGCGGCATCACAAGGGCTATAACAATGTTTGTCAAGGAGTTATAAAACATACTAGAGATCTTAGGGGGGGAACCAACTATGGCTTCGCATGTTGTATTTGCGGAGTCTATGTGGTCAAACAGTTAGCCGAGATTGGCTGCTAGGATGAATCTGTAGGTTCACGAAGGCAACCCAACGTTCAGCTGGTTCTTCTCATCCATCGGTCACAACGCGCAAACAACTCTGTTGCAGGGGGTAGAGAGGTACGAGCGGTCTGTGGCTGGTACTGGGAACGAACGATATCGCACACGAATTTTCACCTGCTGTCAAGGACGACTTACTAGGATTTATGTAAGCCGTAGCAAGCTCTCTGATGTATTTGGTGTGTTCCCAGGCCATATACTGCAGATGCTGGGCAACTTTTTTTGACGAGACTTCGACAGATCGCGAACGGGTGGATAGGACCCCCAGTTTCGTACAAGAACAAGGGATACGGAATTATTGAACATCTGTATATGGTACAATTTCCTCAGACATACATTGGAGCCGGTCTTTCCATAGTGTTCTCTTGCTCAATGAAAGGACTCGGTAAGCCTCTTGTTAAATCCAAGCTGAAACGACCATTGCTGCAACAGCATCCGTTAGAAGCCTCAGGCAACAAAGTCTAGTGCAATATAGTTATGGGCAGTAGCAGCGGCATATGGCGGTGCGCTCAGCGTTGGCCAGAGTCCAAATACCAAGAGAGGCATCGTTCATTCGCAGAATCTGTTTGCAATGAGAGCAGAAGTTGAATGTGAAAACATGATTAACAGGTTGTGGTCAGAACAGCCTCATGCCCGCACTTGTGGACTGTACCATATTGCTGTACCCACAGCGACAAATTGCACAGCAGGTTTTCGGCACCCTTGTTCCCCAGCGCTCGCTGCAAGTCATATGCAGGAGCATTAAGAATGCAGAAACTTCAATGATATGCAAATTGGGCAGATCCGTTGAGTGGCATGAGATCTCTACGAACCAATTCCTTCAAGACGTGGTTTGTGAGGTGAAACGGGTGTTACTCGGACTCTTGACTGAGTCGGCCTGAAGCTACCCCTCATCCTCTCAGATCGCGCCATCATCGACACAAACTCTCATCGACAGGAAGATGGGAGCTGAACATCATCTAACTCAGCCACACGAACTCTGTTTTGTGAATGGATGATGGACTCTGTGCTAGTACTTAGCGGAGACTTAACTGCGCCTCTCCTTATGTCCCTCCCGCCGACCCGCTGAGCCGTTATCCGCTGATTGTGGTTACCCCGTCGGCCGTGCTTTATAAATCCCTCGCTCCTTCCCTTGCACACTTTGGACTTGAAACGGCTCCCTTTCTCTCTCAGCAAGCGCCTGGTGTTCATCTCATAGACATATCACTTTCTCCGACAATTTCGCGCGTGTACCTCGTCAGATATGTCGTATAACCACAACCAGTACGGCGGCCCGCCCGACCAAGGGTACTACGGAGGAGCTGGATACGGAGGCCATGGCAACTTTCCTCAACAGCAATATGGTGGACAACCACAGCAACAAGGCTATTACCCGCCTCAGGCAAGTCTCATCTACCCATCTCCATCCGCCGTGACACCCGTGCACTTGGCTTTCCACTCGAGCTATGATGGGCTAACCTGTTTAACGGTATAGCAACAGCAACCTTATGGTCAGCCCCCGCACGATCCGGCATACTCGCCCGGTCCTCCCCCATATCAACAGGGCCACCAATACCCTCAACAGCCCCCGCAAGGTGCATACGGGCAACCACATTACGGCCAACAGCCTCCTGGACATTATGGACAAGACCCGAATGCGAACTATGGCCATGAGCGCGGCCACTCCCCGTACCCTCCCCAACAGCAGCAACAATACCACAAGCCCCAGGGTGGCGAGAATTCATCCTATTACGGTGGACACCACGCAGACTACCCAGCTCCGCAGCAGGGACATGCGCAAGTGCCAGTTGGTGCTGAAGGGGAAAGGGGATTGGGATCGACCTTGCTTGGCGGCGCGGCTGGTAGCTTTCTAGGGCACAAGATGGTAAGAACAGATTATGTATGCTATGAGGTACCAAGCTAATTATAAACAGGGCGGTGGTGCTCTAGGGACCGTAGGGGGTGCCGTGGCAGGCGCGGTGGGAATGAATGTTGCTTCTAAGATGTAGGTCCAGTTTGCCTTTATTATTCATGTGCAACATATACTAATATAGTGATCAGGCACAAGAAACACAAGAAGAAGAAGCACGGCCGCAAGCGCTCAGGCAGCTCCAGTTCGTCGAGCTCGTCGAGTTCCAGCTCCAGCAGCTCTTAGGCGAGTATATCTATCTTTTTGAAGGCAGGTCCTTTCTTATAACAGTTTGGTCGGAATGCGCGATGACATTATCAAAATCATGCTGTTTTCAGTCGCGACGTTGTTCGTAGCGACTCTAATTTGTGCCACTGACATGCTATTATCCTTAAATTTCAATGACCATTGGAACCGCTAGAGGGTATTATGAGTGTCTGTACAGTACAAGAAGAAGTGTAGTTCATGCTAAGCAGCAGCGTATCTGCATGATATCAAGTGGCCAACTGCAACCCCACAGAGTGACTCGCCACAACACTCACTATTCAGGGTAAGCTCCCCCACGTCTCACGAAGCTATGAAGCGGCTAAACCGCCCGAATGTTCAAAAGTCATTTATGATGGCATGTGGCGACACATATTCAGGACCTGTTCCACGGTCGGATACCTGGGCTTCGCCATAGTACAGAGTGGATGGGGGCGAATAGTAAATGTATGAATCGGATTGTATTCCAAGCACGAGTAATGGGGCCGTCATCAAACACTGGGCTATTACTAAAGCCTTTTTCCCCTTATCGAGACTGGAACTCTTAGATTACAGGTTGAATGTTAGTTACTTCGTGCATACGTAGATGGTGGCGAATACGGGATGCACTCGGATTACGTACGGAGTACGGAGGTAGGTAGATAGTATGGCCAGATGCCTTTACGTATAGGTGTAGTTCCTGTAGTGCTGACTTAGAAGTACACTAAGAGAGGTCATCGCTTAGAAGACAGGGCAAAGAAGTTCTACGAGACGTCAAGGGCCCCATAGGATATCTCCCATGAGGAGCCTTAACGAAAGGACATCAGCGACGGTCGGACAGTCGCGCCCAGGTTGCAGTAGCATGTGGTAGGGGGTCAGTCCAAGGACAGTTCCGGCTTAGGCTGGGACCAAACAAAGTATTCAGAGTATTTCCTGAGTCGGCAGGCAAAAGATAATACCTCCTGAAGAATTTTTTTTGGTTGGTTTGTCGAAGATTAGGGTCATTTATTCATGGCTGACACTTTGGTGGCTCAATTTGTCTTGCACTCTACCCTGGCTAGTTTGGACTTTTGATTCCAGGGGTTGTTCTAGGATGGGCTGGCTTCGTTCGCGTCCCGACTGGCCGGGGATAGATACTGTACCTAGGTGATTGTGATAGGAAAAATAGTTGAAGGAATTGTACCAATGCATTTTAATGAAAGGATAAAGTTTGAGTGGAGATAATATTGGATGTATTTTTTTTCTTTTTCTTTTACGACGATCTGTGCCACAGACTCCATCCGGCTATGTTGCGGGGGATAAGGAGGAAGATCTGGAGAATAATCGATAAGGGTTATGAAGGGGCATTCCTGGAGGAACACTTCTCCAGCCGCAGTACTCTACGCCGAGTAGACTAGATCCCGACCTAGACTTGGTTCTCATCAGTGGAATTTCATGATCATTCTAAACATAATGATGCGGTGAGCACTTGGACAAATGGCGGTGTTGCGTCTGTCGTCCAACTCAGCCCATCGTTTCAGGTGCCAGGGATCCTCGCAGACTGAGTTCAAATACGCTTACAATATTTCCTCGTCTTCAGGTTTATTTCCAGGGAGATTGTGAACTTCGCCTTGTCTGCAAGGCTTCACTTCCCCTGAACCTTAGCCAGCCAATAAGTCCAAAGAGAGAATCTAGCGCCCGACCGAACAATATCCGATGTGCTCGGTACATCTGATCCTTGGCTGAAAAGACACTCAGGAGGCCTGCCCCGTGAAAGAAATTTATTGATTGATGCTGACAGCTCGACGTGGAATAGGAGAAGAGCCCATCGCTGCAAGGCTATCAGGGACCTAACTTTAGCCCCAGAAGTCGACAAATTAAATAACATTCTTTGGCGGACAAAAAAAAAATAAGCAAGTTATATGGATTAGCTGCGCCACCTAAGTCCAGAAGCGATCTGAAGGGTGGCGACAGGACTAGAACGGCAATGCTTTTTGAGGTACTTCGGGGGAAGTACTTAGAATAGCGTCAGAATAAAGTCTACAGAAAGTCAAAACGCTCAACGCAAGGCATACATGCTCTTGCCGCGAGGGTGCTGTCATGGACTTGTCATGGTGCAGGAGCTTATGCTAGAGTTCGAGGAATACGACTCAAACGATATGTTGCTTCTTCAACAATCACGATGCTAAGCCGGGTACAGAGTCGAATGAGAATACTTATGAATGGAGAACGGAGTACAGCGTAGGATGTGTTACGGAGGACGCACTAAGGGTCTGAGGCATTGGGAGAGCAATCAAGATTATGGGTCAGCCTGAGAGCGATAAGGGAAAAGAAGAAAAAAAAAAAAAAGGCGGCCTGAGGCAAAGTTGTCCAGGATTGGCTAGCGCAGGACAATTAGACTTTTTTTTAACAAAAACAATTTTTTATTTTTATTTATTCAATCGGAGCCAGATTTTTCGGGCGGCAAAAAAAATCGCTGGGAGAAAAGTCTGCAGCCCACCCACACAAATTTGAGATAAATAAGTGTCGCCCCTCCTTTCTCGCTCCATCTCTCTCCCTCCTCTTCCCTCCATATTCCTTATCTCTTCGATAGAGGTCTGGTCCTCTCTTTTTGCTCTTCTTATTTCCTTGTCTCCTTGTCGTTTAGACAAAAGGGATCATAGATTATATTTGGTCGGTGTGCGTCTGTCTCTTCGGCGCGCTTCTCTTACCGTCACCTTCAAGATACCCCTCATAGAACGCTTTTGCTCGTTCTCGGTTCTTTGAATCCTTTTTAAAAACTCTCTGTTTCTTTTATCAAAATTTCGATTTTAACGAGTTCAACAACGTCCAAAATGCCTGCCGTTGATATTGCCTCTGTTCCCGCTGTCTCCAGCAAGGAGACTGCCGAGTCTGTCGCTCTGCTTGAGACTGCTCTCAAGAACCTCAACCTCGCTTCTTCCGAGGATGAGGCGAACGCTGCTACTACTAGCCTCACACAGATGCTGTCCGGGCCCATTCCCGAGCAAGTTCTGCCCCTCAAGTAAGTTCTACCCTCTGGGTTCAGTCTCGGTTCCACATGATTTTGGCTTCTTAAGTAACCAGTCGGCTAACCATTACCGTTTCAACAGGGCGGTTGAGACTTTGACAAAGCTGCTCAGCAACAAGAAGGACATCAATGCTCTTCTCCGTGCCTCTCAGGCGATTCTCGCCATCGCTTCTCACCCTACTATTGCCCCTGGTGTTGAGCCTCACCTTCTTACTCTGCTCGGACCCCTCCTCACTGTTTCCGGCTTGAAAGTCTCCCCGAAGACCCCTAACCCTGCCAAGGCTGTGGCCCACGATGCCGCTGTCGCCATCGTCAGGAACATCAACGGCAACGCTGTCAAGGCCGTTCTCCCTACCCTGATCAACTCTATCGACGATTCACTTGCGACCGCAGATGAGAAGCTTACCGCTCTCGACTGCATCGAGGAGCTTGTCAAGTCCTCACCCGTTCAGATGGCCTTCCGTGTTCCCGATCTGATCCCAGCGCTGTCAGCGAACATCTGGGATACTCGTGACCCCGTCAAGGATCGCATTCAGGGAACCCCTTACAAGCCGTATCAGCCAGCGAAGGGCAAGAAGCCCGAGCAAAAGGAACAGCCCGAAAGGACTGGTACCTTGGAAATTGTTTGCGGTCTCATCAGCAACAAGGATATCGAAAAGTTCATCCCCGCCCTCGTCAAATGTATCGCTTTCCCTGACAGAGTTCCCGAGACCATTCACTTGCTCGGAGCAACCACTTTCGTCTCCGAAGTTACCGGTCCTACCCTTGCTATTATGACCCCCTTGCTCGAGCGTGGTCTCAAGGCCGAGCAGCCAACCCCCATCAAGCGTAAGGCTGCCGTCATTGTCGACAACATGTGCAAGCTTGTGGAAGATCCTCAGATTGTCGCTCCCTTCCTGCCTCTGCTGCTGCCCCAGATTCTGAAGCTCTCTGGAGAATCCCCAGACCCTAAGGAGAATGGTCTGGCTGATCCTGAGGCCCGAGGCAAGTGTAAGCAGGCTTTGGATACCCTCACTCGTGTCGGTAACGTTGTGGATGGCAAGATCCCTGAAATTTCCACTGCTGGCGACATCAGCACCGTCAGTGCTATTTTGAAGAACATTCTTGCTTCCAAGTTCAAATCCCAGGCTGAGAAGTCTGAGGCTGTCATCAACTACGTCGCTGCTATTGCCGGTCAACTTGTCGACGAGAAGATTGCTGAGTCAGCTGACTGGACCCGCAACGTTCTCCCCTACATTGCTGCTATTGTCGGTGAGGCTGATGCCCCGGCTATTGCTGAGACCCTTCGCAAGCGCGCCTCTCCCGATGCTGCTGCGGAGGACGCTGTTGAATCTGATGAGGAGGAGGGTGAAGATCTTTGCAACTGCACCTTCTCTCTTGCTTACGGTGCCAAGATTTTGCTCAACCAGACTAGCCTTCGCTTGAAGCGTGGTCAGCGTTACGGTCTGCTTGGTCCTAACGGTTCTGGAAAGACCACTCTCATGCGTGCGATCAACAACGAGCAGCTCGAGGGTTTCCCCAAGAAGGATGAGGTCAAGACTGTCTACGTCGAGCACGATCTTGACTCTGCCGACACTGAGCAGACCGTCATTGGATGGACCATGAAGAAGCTCCGTGAGGTTGGCTTGGACCCTGTCCAGAGCGAAGTCGAGGCCAAGCTCGAGGAGTTTGGTTTCCTCCGTGAGCAGTTCGAGGGTCCTATCACCGCTCTGTCTGGTGGTTGGAAGATGAAGCTGGCTCTTTGCCGTGCCGTTTTCGAGAACCCCGATATCCTCCTCCTTGACGAACCCACCAACCACTTGGACGTCAAGAACGTTGCTTGGTTAGAAAACTACCTTCGCAACTCCCCTTGCACTTCCATCATTGTCTCCCACGACAGCAAGTTCTTGGACAACGTCCTGCAGCACGTTATCCACTACGAGCGCTTCAAGCTCAAGCGTTACCGTGGTACTCTGAGCGAGTTTGTCAAGCGTGTTCCCTCCGCTCGCTCCTACTACGAGCTCGGTGCCTCTGATTTGGAGTTCAAGTTCCCCGAGCCCGGTTTCCTTGAGGGTGTCAAGACCAAGGCCAAGGCCATCATTCGTGTCAGCAACATGTACTTCCGCTACCCTGGTGTGGACAGGGACCAGCTCCAGGACATCACCTTCCAGGTCTCCTTGGGATCCCGTATCGCCGTCATTGGTCCCAACGGTGCTGGTAAATCCACCCTTGTCGATGTCTTGACTGGTGAGAAGATTGCCACCCGTGGTGAAGTCTACCACCACGAGAACATCCGTATTGCCTACATCAAGCAGCACGCTTTCGCTCACATTGATAACCACCTCGACAAGACCCCATCTGAGTACATTCAGTGGCGTTTCCAGACTGGTGAGGATCGCGAGACCATGGATCGTGCCAACAAGCAGGTCACCGAGGAAGATGAGAAGGCTGAGTTGAAGATCTACAAGATCGATGGTACTCCTCGTCGTGTCGTTGGTGTTCACGCCCGTCGCAAGTTCAAGAACACCTATGAGTACGAGTGTTCCTTCTTGCTCGGTGAGAACCTTGGCATGAAGAGCGAGAAGTGGACTCCCATGAGCACCACTGACAACGCCTGGATTCCCCGTAACGAGATTATGGAGTCTCACGCCAAGAAGGTTGCCGAGATTGACGCCCAGGAGGCTCTCAAGAGCGGTAACATCCGTCCCCTCATCCGTAAGGAGATCGAAGAGCACTGCTCCCAGTTCGGTCTCGATGCCGAACTTGTTTCCCACTCTCAGATGCGTGGTCTCTCCGGTGGTCAGCGTGTTAAGGTTGTCCTTGCTGCTTGCTCTTGGCAGCGCCCTCACGTCATCGTTCTCGACGAACCCACAAACTATCTCGACCGTGACTCACTTGGTGCCCTTTCCAAGGCTCTGAAGACCTTCGAGGGTGGTGTCATTATCATCACTCACTCTGCCGAGTTCACCCAGAACCTTACTGACGAAGTCTGGGCTGTCATGGACGGAAAGATGACTCCTTCAGGCCACAACTGGGTTACCGGCCAGGGAAGCGGTCCCCGTTTGGAGGAGAAGGAGGGTCCTGATGAGATTGTCGATGCTATGGGTAACAAGATCAAGGTTGAAAAGAAGGTCAAATTGAGCTCTGGTGACAAGCGAAAACAGAGGAAGGAGCGTCTGGCGAGGAAGAAGCGTGGTGAGGATATTGATGACGATGAGGACTTTTAAAATAAACCGCCAGGGATAAAAGTGTGTCATGGCTTAATCTTGCTTGTTTAGCTCATTCACTGTTATAGAGGTTACGATCCTATGAATTTCATATCTCTCCAGTTCACTTTACGTATTCTACAGATAATTCAATGTAGTCTTTCCTGATAATCACAAAGGTCAATGATAAGACGAAATGTATTTGATATCTAGGTATGTGGAACATAAAGCGTATAAATATACTTATAGTAGTCAAGGTCTCCTAGTAACCCTGTCAATCTTAATATAGCAAATGCAAGGCCCTACATACAAATACGAACACTGTTGTCCATTCCCAGTGTTATCATCCTCTCACGAGGTAGCACTCCGCTTTGTAGCTCAGTCCTATTCCACATGTGCATCTCAGCCTGTATAGCTCTGCATCTGGTATATCCAAGAGCAGTAGGAATATTAAGAGGAAGCCTAACTTGTAACAAGTACTACAAGACCGGCTTTGACGATGACAATGCCATTACCTTGCTAAAAGGCTACCCACTCGGGCGTCAAAGAGTAGGGCGATCTCAAGGGAGGTTGCCATCATGCTTAACATGCACAGCAACTCCGCTTTCGACAAGCATTTTCAGTCTTGATGGCCCTCCCGAGCAACAATGTGAAGCGGATGGCCTGTATCAAGGTTTGCCACCTCGTCTAGGAGATCTCTGACGTTCTTATTCTGACCGTAGCGAGCAGCTTCCGCCAGCGGATAGCCTTTGTCAACTTCGTCGTCCTTCTCAAGGAGAACTTGACAATTTCATAAACGCCCTGACGAGCGGCTGATGCTAGCAGATCGTTTTTTAAGATTAACCCCGGTTTTCACCAGAAGCTCAAAGTACTCGACCACTCGGGATCTGGCCACTGCCGACAATGGATCACCTTTGCACATATCGGCTTCACTCCGCAGTAAGACCCGGATGATTTCAGGAAACTAACCTATCGAACAAGCAATGCAGAGGGCGCTATTGCTGTTCTCTGACCTCCAAGAAGCATTAACGTCAGTCACGAGCGGTGTTACCACGGGCTTAAAATTATGGAAGAACAAGCATATTGGAGCGTGTCCTTATACCCGTGGCCACTGTAGAAGCCAGCTGCAGAGTGTTTCAGAGTAGCATTGACAATGATGCCATGGCCGCTGTGATAACTGCCCGCAAAACGGAGTCGTAAAAGCCTCTGACCATTTCTAACTTCAGCTCCTTTTCTCGAGAAAAAATGGAATGACGACAAGGTGGCCTTCCTTGACTGCAGCCTGTACCGCAATACCGTGATAACCTCCATCAACCTCCGCTTTAGGATCAGCTCCGTGGTCTAAGGGGAAGCGGACGACATCCAAAAGCCCTCCGTATGATGCAGATATCAGGGCGAAATTAAGTCCCATGGCTCCGTCATCAAGCAAGATCTGTATCATATTAAGGTGGCCATTCAAGGAAGCAGTCCAGGCCGCAGTCCCTGTATGGCTCCCGGAAAATGGAGGAGGTTTGGCCTCCAAATATACTCATTGAGCCTTTCCCTCTATATCAGAATGTTGATTCTTTCATGCTTCGGCCTCCATTAGCAGCGGTACAATATTTGCAGAGGGGCAGCGAGCAAAGGCGTGCTGTACCATGGTATTTACGTCCGCCTCTTCCTTAAGAGCACCTTAGATGTCTCGTTCTCGTAAGACCATGAGATTCACAAGGCAGAGCCGTTTTTCCTTGACTATTCGCATGATGCACATTTTCTCTCCTTTGTGATGAGCCTGTGCTTGATGTTTGTATGTCCCTTAAAACCACTATTATGATTCATATGCAGCCATTGATTCCCCTAACAAACATATTCTTTGGGTCTTTCTGCATAGAAATCATATACCGAATCTTCGATTCTCGAACTCTCTGCGCAGGATTGATAGTATATTTCTGACATAGTTGACCCAATCTTGGTGAGGCGCATGTTCGGAGACAATTGGCCCTTATCAACCTTGCCCATCCCATGCCATCGATACCCAAGAACCAGATATTGATACACCCTTAGCTCAAGTGAATACTGCCTCAGTCAAGGTAGAGCAGAGCCTGGACCTTGTAGGGTCCTTTCTCAACAGAAACTCCCTCAATATATGGTGAAGGAGGTGTATAGAGTCGCCCCGACGACAACCAAAACGACAACCAAAAGATCACACATATCCTAGTTTTAATCTATGCCAACTGCATCTCCCAGAGAAGCGTTAGCTCCAATCAAATGGTCGTCAAGAAAGAACTAAGTGGTAGGCAATCTTATTACCAGGTATCAAGGGTCGACGTCGGGTGATAATGATTCGAAAGAGTTTCTTTACACGACAGTTTCAAGAGTCTTGTACATGTCAAATAACAAACGGATACATGAGGCATCACGAAAACGAACTCAGTTACAGTCCCCAGAGCGAAGACGGCAATCTCGTGCTGAGACGTTCCTGTCTTTTCTAGCACAAGAGACATAAAGGGTCACGACGTATCTTGGTGTCCGCCCTATGCTAGGGCTAAACTACCCAATGATCACTACATTATCCTGAGTGCTCTTCAATATGATGCAGCATGCTCTGAGCTCCCAGCGCTACCTAGCCCGGCCAGACCTACAAGGGTGCGCCGCGCCCTTAAGAACAAGCAAGCGTCTCTTGTGCGTCTTGCCTTTGGAAGAACAAGGCCATGACAGTTAGGAGGCCATGGCCGAACCTTTCGAGGAGCTGAAATCCAGCTGGATCATCCATATTTATGAGATAATGATCCAACGAGGTGAAGATGATCCCTCTCAAAGCTACTGCGGCCGTTGGCCTTCCGTTGCGCCTGGAGAGTCCCTGAGATAGGCTGACTCGCTACGAGATGATATTCTTAGAGGGTATGCGGCTACTATGGCCTGGTTTCTATCAAATATAATGCAATTAGGCTCTAAGAGAGAGAGAGGACAAAGACAAAAGAAGGGACCAAGGTCCATTCTTCAAATTCCTTTCAGCTTTCCCATTATTTTCAGTCATTTGCTGTAGTAGAACTACGCAAGCTGTGGCTATAGTGGCAATGGCAGGTTTCGAGGACCACTTACTTAGGCACCCTCAGACATGACTGCGGTGCTTGGACCATGTGCCGACTTGGCCGTAGGCCGTTCCCTTTAGCTCTTTTTATCATCAACATCTATAATCGTCCGTGACATAGGAGCGATTAGTCCTGCAAATATACTACTAACTCTTGGTGTAAGATGTCGAAGATGTCGGCAGCCATGTTGAACACTGAGAGAAACGCGGTTGAACGAATCATGAATGTAATCCAGGTCTAGATATATCCGACTGGTAGGCCGTCGAAAACATGGTATGTATACAAATCAAATCAAATCAAGCTCATTAACGATGTCAAACAAAGCTCCCACAGTGATACCCGGACCCGTCAAAGTTAAGCATTTTTAAGCTTCTCTGTCAACTCAGGCACCTTCTCAAACAAGTCGCCGACAAGTCCAACATCTGCAACCTGGAAGATCGGCGCATCCGCATCCTTGTTAATCGCCGCAATGACCTTACTATCCTTCATACCCGCCAAGTGCTGAATCGCCCCGCTGATTCCCACACTCAAGTACAGCTGCGGCGCAACATTCTTCCCCGTCTGTCCAACCTGCAGACTGTTATCTGCAAACCCAGAGTCCACGGCCGCGCGGGAAGCACCAATCGCGGCACCGAGGGAATCAGCAAGAGGGATCATGATGCGGTCGAATTCCTCCTTGGACTTGAGGCCACGGCCGCCAGAGACGACACGGGAGGCTGTTGCTAGGTCGGGGCGTTCGGACTTCGAGAGCTCTTCGGAGACCCATTCGGTTTGGGCGGGGGCGTTGGGGTCCGTTCCGTCTGTTATGGAGGCGTTGCCGCCAGTGGCTTCGGCATCTTGGAAGGCAGTGCCGCGCACTGTGATGACTTTGATGGGGTCGGTCGATTGCACGGTTAGAATTGCGTTGCCGGCGTAGATGGGGCGGACAAATGCTATAACTTTGTTAGCTCTCACAATGGCGGTAGAAGTCGCTGAAAAACGTACTATCTTCGCTCTCGATAGCGGTGATATCCGAGACTTGCTGAACGTCCAGGAGCGCAGCAACGCGCGGGAGCAGACTCTTGCCGAAGGCAGAGTGGCCAGCGATGATATGTGTGTATTCGCCCTTCTTGATGTTTTCGACGAGGAGAGGGGCGTAGTTCTCTGGGAGACCCTGTTCACAAAGTAAGCATCTACTCTCTGTCCATACAGAATCAGAAAATTCTATACCTTCTCATACGCCTCGTTCTCAACCGCAACAACCTTCTCTACACCCTTGTACTTGACCGCCTCAGCCGCCGAGGTTGCCTTCACACCAGCCCCTGCCACAAACGCCGTAACGGGCCCGCCCAGTTTCAGAGCCGCGGCGATGGCCGACACGGACGAGCTCTGGAGCTTGCCGTCGCGCTGTTCGAGGACCGCGAGGGTGGAGAGGAGGCGGGCGAGCGCAGACTGGTTGTAGACGAAGGACGCCCGGGACGGCGTGAATTGGGCGCGGGCGGCGCGGAGCACAGAGGTTCGAGCTGCAAAGACCATTTCGAAAAGTTTGCTTGCTTTTGGGCGGGATTCGTCCAAGCAAGAGGAAGTGTGGTGTCCGGTTGGTGAGGGGGGGAGAGTTGCAACAGTGATGAAAGTTTGGAGGTCCGGTAGCGGGACGGTGGCTATCGTCGGAGCGCCAAGTGCCCGCAGATCGGGCGGAAGGCCTCGGTTATTAGGCGGGATCTTCCAAGGGCGACTCGGCTTACTATCTATACGCGAATCACATTAGGATTGTAGATACCGAGGATCTTACGTCTAGACATGCCTGCGGAATACTACTAGTGATGGTCACAACGATACTCTATAAATGCATTTTCCGAAACCAGTCACCGTAGGATTATAGTGAGAACAGTACAATCGAAACCTCAAGTGAACTCCGTGAATGTAAAACCTATGAAAGGGACTTTTTCTTCTTTTTTGCAGGGCCAGTCGATACTTTCAGAGCCGTCGCCTCTCCGTCTTTCAAGGCTTGGGCTTTCTGTTTCTCGAGCTTCTCCTTGCGCGCCGCCAGTGATGAGGCCTCCTCGTCATCGTCGGCTGTCCTGTGCTTCCGAGACTTCTTGTTGCTCCCTTCTAGGAGCTTCTGCTCGCCCTCACCCTCGATCTGCTTCCGCTTCTTGTTTTTGCCATCGGCTTCTCCATCTTCAATGGTCTCCACGACATCGGTCTCCTCCACCCACAGCTCGCTCGCCAACCAGATCGGCAGAGCCATAGTGTTGGCACCCTTGATGTGAAGCGCCTTGATATTTCGCCACCCCTTGGTGACAAACTTGTCCGTCAACCCCTTCACCACAGCCTCAATATTCTCAGACAGCTGCTCAGGCGTAAAGTTCGACGACCCAACCCTGACAGCCGCGGTCGTAGCCGGAGCGAGATGTACGGGCGCAGAGTTCAGAGCCTTCTCAATCTCCTTCGCGACAATTGCTGCGCTCGCAAACAAACTGACCTTATTCTCATCGTCCTTCTTGTTCTGCTGCTGTTTCAGGTCCTTCTTCACCCTCTTCCCATCCACCTTCTCAATTTGCGCAAGCTGCACCGGGATTGGTCGCTTGCTAGATTTGTAAAACACCTTGCCCAGCGTATTCACCAGGCGCATGACAATCCGATCATCGGCCAAAAAGACATCATGCTCGGCGAGTAGTTGCCTCCGGCTCTCAAAGCTCTTGTATCGGTCCTTCAACTTTGAGTATCCAATCACCTTCTCGATGCGCGACGAGAGATGCTCGGGGAATGACGGGTCGGAGACGATGTTCTTCACAGAGCGCTGAGGGTCCGCAGTGATTAAGCAAATGCTGAGCGCAGGTGAAGCATTCAGCGAATGTGGAATACTGATTTTGCCGGGCTTCAATCTGTTCTTGTCGACAACGTGCTTCTTCGTTGTGAGCACGAGCCAGACGGCTTCGTTGTGCAGAGGGGCATCTTCGGCGTCGGAGTCATTGTCGCCAATTAAAGTCTTCTTGGCCGCAGTCGCTTCCCGCTCGCTCTGTTTCGATTTGATGTGTTTCAGAAGCGCAGTTGAGGCTCTCGAGACCTAGAGGGTGAGAGTTAGGCGCTGTAGGAGCATTTTTCTGACAGATTATGGCGTGTACCTGGCTCTTCTCAAGCTGATAGGGAGTTCCATGTTCCACCTTTGTGGTGAGAGCTGTAGATGATCCCATTTTGACTTTATGGGGCGCTGTTCTATTTCAGACAATTTCGACTGGCTTGAAAATCCGCGATATCGACTGATAAAAAAAAAGTCGGATCTCAGAAAGCGGTGAGTTTTCTGCCGGTTATTGATTAGTCACTAACAAGGTCATGTGATCGGTATTACTGTGATCATCGGAATATGGATTGCAAGACTACGAGTATCATCTATTGAGCACCTATTGTCCGGGTCAGTAGAAGATTTGTCACGGCGCTCTATTTTTTGATTATTGGCTGAAATCTCATACCTTAATTCTTCACTCCTCGGTTAAGAAGTACCTGGTGAGCAGTATATATAATTGGCAGACAAATGAGGTATCCGATATTACTGCTGCAAATTTGAAGAATGAAATGGCATGTGACTGTTACCTAGACCATTCAATATGCGATCCAAGCTACTAAAGAAAATAAAAGGATAGATACCAATCAGTTGTACGTAGAGCCAGACCATGGTTCGTCTGGAGCAGTGGGGACCATGAAAACTGAAAGTAAACGTAATTTAGCCGCTTCATATTTGCACGGGCGTAGCAGGCCAGCCTGTTCGATGATATTCAATGCTTTGAGATCTAGTTTGCTCAGGGGCGGGGTGTAGGTAGGGAACCTGCGGAATACAGGGACTTGGAAGAGATTTTGGCAATGCAATGACACGATCATTGATAACAGCATCGATCTATCCGGTGGGCATCAATAGTTCGATATAGCGCTGTGCAGCATACGTAAGCACGCGGCGCACCTTACTCCATGTGTATCTAGACGCGGGCGAGGCAGTATGCACATGGAGGGGTCAATTCATCCAAAGAGCCTATACTAAGTCGTAGTATGTAGATAATCGAATGAGCCGAATACTATATAGAACCTCCGCAAACTAGCGAACTAATCTCCGGAGCCTGGGCGGTCTTCTGGGACAAACGGTGACAATAGGAGACACGCGCATGGGCCATGTCCATTACTAACGATGTTTGCAAGTCCAAATCCCGATGCGTACTGGCAACGGAGGGGCCTTCAAAAGCTTGTTCGAATACTGAATACGCTCACGGAAATGATGGACGATATTGCGGACTGAGTGATGCCGATCATCGTGGTCGACGGCCCGAGACTTCCACTAAATTGTTCTTTATCTAACAGTCGTAGTCTGGAGCCAAACAAGCGCTAGCCTCTACAGAGATCCAAGTCGTTGAGCTTCATCAATACTGCGTGGGATGCTTGAGGCAAGCTGTGCTACATACACCTGCGGTACGAAGAGTCGGAAAGAAAGGCATGTAACTAGCTTGTCGTTGTCACCATGGATATATCATATCAGTATCTTTATGTTGTTTAGTCCGTATCATCTTTGCAG
Organism: Aspergillus spinulosporus; assembly: GCA_003574815.1. NCBI lineage: Eukaryota > Fungi > Ascomycota > Eurotiomycetes > Eurotiales > Aspergillaceae > Aspergillus > Aspergillus spinulosporus. Next base: position 666,453 of record QPHH01000014.1, on the reverse strand, counting down.
AGATCGTGCCCCTCCAGATCGTTGTGGCCTTGACTTTGGTTGATATTGGGAGTCTGCATGGGATTATTAGGCAACGCATGCAGCCCACTATTCCTGGTGCATAAGTCTGACTAAGATTCCTGCATATCTAGGACCACCTGTCACCATGTGTTCTTGACCTGAGTTGCGAGCAAACATGCTGTTTGCAAATAGTCGGGTCGTCGAAAATCACGGTTATACGTGTGTTTCACGATAAAAATCCAATATTTTATAACTGAGAGTATATCTGCTGCCTGTGTTGTCCTAACCAGAATTCAATATCGAATTCAGAATCGACTAAGTACGGGGTAGACATCGTGCAGATACAATACCGACCTTGCAGACAGGCAGAGGCTCGGCTTTTATACCCTGCAACATTGGCACAGAATCAGCTGCTATGGCCCACATAACCTGCATTGGACCGTGGCTCCTCACAGGCTGCGTTGTTTCAGGAAACGCTGGGGTCAAGGGCGAAATGCTAGAAACTCGACCAATTCCGCTGACTCGTTGCCTGTTCATGGAGAAACATCCATGATCCGCTGTTCCTGCGGAGCGGATTCTGGGGCTCGTTTCTGAGTGCCACCAAACCCTATACTATCGTCATCTGTGGTCTGCGCAGGGACCAAGTCTCTGTTTCAGCTCGACAGATGTTCCACAGATCTTATTCTTGCAGCATCTCGAACCAGATTGTATTGATCGCAACCGTGTGGCTGATGTCATGCACAAAAGTCGGGTTTAATATAATTTTCCAGACGACGGGGGAACCGATGTTGGGGGAGAATCGAAAAGGCCAGCCAAATCCAATATGATTGGCTTGCCCCTTAAGCAAAAGGGTGAGGGAGTCGATTCCCCACCGCAGAGCCTCGATTTCGGGCCCTGATTGGCTGTACCTGTGCATGAGCTAATTTCGGCTCTGCCAAGCTCAGGAACAGACGGCAGAGTCCATCAGTTGCCAGTTAGAGACAGGTGGTCTCGCGATAGTTAGTTGGCGAAACGCGGTCTTGGTAACTGTGGCCCAGAGTCCAGACGTGGTCTCAGGGCACCATGAAGCTGATCCTGTTGGACTCGAGAAAAATTTGCAGATAATTTGCCTAATTTGAGCGCCAAATGTTGCTAATCGCAACCTCTGGGATCTCCCGAGCAGTGAACATGGAAAAACAAACAAACTATAGTGGGTGGCCACGTCGCCCCCCACTTGCGACTGCAAAATAATGAACGATGTTCGTATGGTTCCATGGGTAGTGCTACTGAAGATAATCTGGGTTGCTGCCTACCATGGTACGCCGCCAGTGTTCCTGGCTCAACCACGGACAGACGCATTGTTGACTGAACCGCGGCAGGCACTGTCAGGGGCAGCCAAGATGGCGTTCTCCTCCATTCTCCTTCGTAGTATCAAGTACTCCGTAAGGGAAATATGATTGACATGACAGACCTTAAGACCAAGACCATGTCTCGAATCTCGCAGTGGAACCCCTGAATTAACTGGCCAGGGTTAGCGCGGGCGTGCTGATTGTCATTTGCCGTCTTTTTTGGCCGCACGCAACGCCGCCCTGGGCCTGCCGACTGATTCTTTCCCCCCCTGGCCTCTCTGGGCTCTGGCCAATTCAGTCCCTCCTCGCTCCATTAAGGTTCGCTCTCCTTTCCCTAAAACCTCCCTTCCTCCTCCTTCTTCTTTAGCCTCCCTCTCCCTCTCTTCAGAGCGCTTCTCTCCAAACCTCCCGGCTGTCGTCCGTTATCGAGATTTCCCATCCGACCAGAGAGACTTGTTTCTCTGCGCACATTCTTTTGGAAACCTCCTTTCTTTTCTGAATACCGCTCCTTCGCATTTCGGCTCCCTATCCGCATTCTTTCGCCCCGTCGAATCTCGGTCCCTTCCGCCTGTCATTTCAATTCGTGTACAGCACTATACTCGAAACGAACGCGCGACCGGGTTGCCGTCAATTGATGTACGTCAAACATTTCCAGATTTCCAGTGCTATATCCTCGTGCATTTTTGTCCGTCAAAGTTGCTGGTTATAGCGGCTGCGGACACTCGACTCCACACCCACCTGTGTTTCTCCCCTGGACAATTGCAAGCACGTAGAAACTGCGGCTGACATTGGTATTGTTAGAAGAGAAGGTGGATTGCTGACTGCTTTTAGCGAATTGATTAGATATTTTGTCATTTCTGCAATCTATACAAGATGAAGTACTCTTTCGCCCTCACCCTGGCCACCGCCGGGTCCATGGCTGCTGCTGCCCAGCACCAACACGGTCATCACCACCAGCACAAGCGTGAAGTTGTCACTGTTGATGGTCCCACTGTCGTCAAATACATGCTGGATAACCAGATCATCAGCGCCGAGAAAGTGTGCCAAGGTATCACCGACGGCACCTTGGCCTGGGCTAACGGCCAGCCTCCTTCCGATCCTTGCCAGACTTCAACCTCGACCACCAGCACTGAGGCGTACACTCCTACTGCTGCCGCGGCAAAGTTCATTGAGACTGAGGCCTCTTCCTCTTCTACGACCTCTACATCCACCGTGAGCGTTTCCTCGAGCACCACTTCCCAGCCGGCCGCCAGCTCCTCCAGTGCTTCTACTGCCACTGGATTGGATGCTTCCTTCCCCGATGGTGAGCTTGACTGCAGCACTTTCCCCTCGGACTACGGTGCCGTGCCTCTCGACTACCTTGGTCTTGACGGCTGGTCTGGTATCCAGTATGTGACCCTGGTTGGCGAGGTCGTTAGCGACATCATCACCGCCGTCACCGGTGACAGCTGCACTAGCGGGGCCATGTGCTCTTACGCTTGCCCACCTGGCTACCAGAAGTCTCAGTGGCCCTCTACCCAGGGCTCTACTGGCCAGTCCATTGGTGGTCTTCAGTGCAAGCTCGGCAAGCTGTACCTGACCAACCCCGACCTTTCCGACAAGCTTTGCATTAAGGGTGTTGGTGGCGTTAAGGCTAAGAACACTCTGAGCGAGCACGTTGCCGTGTGCCGTACCGACTATCCTGGTGAGTGTTATCTCTCGGCAAATGCGGGTTGTGCTTATGGCTAACCATAAACAGGAACCGAATCTGAGACTATCCCCATCAGCCTTAACAGCGGCGAGACCAAGGAAGTGACTTGCCCTGACGGTGCCACCTATTACAAGTGGGAGGGCAAGACCACCTCAGCTCAGTACTATGTCAACCCTGCCGGTACCACGCAGGAGGAGGGTTGCCAATGGGGTGATGGTAGCAAGCCCGTCGGCAACTGGGCCCCGATCAACCTTGGCGTTGGCGAGAACAACGGCAAATGGCTTTCTATTTTCCAGAACTCTCCCACCACCACCGAGAAGCTCGACTTTAACATCAAGATCCAGGGTGACAACCTTAGCGGCTCCTGCAAATACGAGGATGGCTCCTTTATCTCTGACACTGGCTCTAACGATTCTGGCTGCACGGTAAGTTCTCATGATTTTATTCGTCCACTGAAATTGTATGCTAAATTTTTACAGGTGGAAGTTCTGTCCGGTGACGCTACCTTCGTCTTCTACTAGACTAGTTGAAGGCGCGTTCTCGTTATTGGTGCGCTCAGTGTTGGATGACCCTATACGTTCAGGCAAACCTGCAAATAGAATACCTTTCATGCCTGTTCGCTATTGATTATGTCCGCCTTCATCTTGCATTCTTGTGTATCTTAGTATATTGTCCCATATGACTTGAAACCGTTGTTGGTCATTTTCTTTCCCGTTCTCCCTCCGCGAGTGTGGGAGTATATGTGCTTAATCATTTTCTGCTGTCAAGTAACATTGACTTCTCTTTTCATGTATACCCTTGTCATTGTCTCTGATATAGGAGGTTAGTTGGATCCCATACTTCGTAAGCCATCAATATGTTCATTGCTTGTTGACAATTCGCTGCAAACAATTCGTCCGTAAAAGAGGGTAAACCTCATTAGTTTTCGAGGGTTGCTACATCAGGTTGCAGGAGACCTCGAACGTTCGAGCTGGTGGCTTCTTCACGATTTCGAGGCCTTAATGTGGTGTCTGTCATGAGCCTTGAAATCACGACATACGGAATGTTGAATACTGTGTAGTATAGAATGAATACCGTGGCTGGCACTGGGGCTAGTGTCTGTCTTTGCCGAGGACTGCATCGAAGGAATTATGATCATTTATTGGCGAGCAGCCTCATTCTCGCCCCAGCGTCGGATTTTTAAATTGGCTGGTTTTGACCGGTAACTTACCTCAGTCACAGCGCGTCGCGTCGGTAAATCTATACAGCCCGTGACAATCACAGCCGGCACTACTGTACTGTTTACAAGGCATAACCCAACAGAAACCTGGCTGATTATCCATAACAGAATCAAGGATATTTCCACATCTCTTTACTCTAGGCTCGGCTTGCAAGAATAGAGATCAGAAACGGCTTTTTTAATGCAAAGGAAAAATATGAAGGCCAATCACAAACCCTTTTTATTTATGCGAGCGGCACATGGCGCTAGCTATGCACGGACCATGCCTGAGAAACGCTCGCACGTGATTTGGCGCGAGTCACGGGATCTCGAACCAGAAAACGCGAGACCTGACTCGACGCGCATGCTAAGCTCTACAGGATAACCAGAGTGTAGAAAAGGGGCGTAGGAGGTGTTTATCTCGAGGACGTTTGCCTCCTATTCTGTTCTATCGTATACATGCATTGCATTGCATAGTTCCTGATGGTCACGCTGTGGGATGCGCGAGGTAAAGGTGGAGTAGGGTCGGCGCCTATCGAACGCGTCTCGATTTCTCGAGGTTGTAAGCGTGCATTTCCGCGCTGCCAGTTCCGCCAGGGCATTCTCATTCCACTACGCACCATCCTCTCTCCCTTTTTTACCCCCAGTGCTCTTTTCGTTCTTTTCTGTAAACTCGTTTTCGTGTCTAACCCCCCAACCTCCTAGTCGCCATCTCGCGGAGGGAAGCTTCAGGGCTCTTCCTTCCTCGTCTTCACCAGTACCAGCTTCCCGTCCTGTCTCTCCTGCTTCCTTTTCCCTCTTGTGATAGAGTATTGCCCCTGCCGTGCTCCGACGCGAACGATTGAACCTCTCACTCTCTTTATTACAAAACTGCTCAGGAATAACCTAAGCTCGATCTTCTCCAAACGTGTGTCATTGACAAATGGAGTCCTCTCCCCCGAGGAGCTGTTCGGTTGCTCCTGTGGCAGGTGTGAAGCGTCCAGCGTCCCTGTTGCCCGCTTTTGAGCCATTGAGCTCGTCTCCGTCTCTTCCTCGACCACAGAAACGTGTAGCACGCGACGATGACCGTGCCACTTCAACCTATCCCACCCCCGTCCCGACCTCGTCCACCCATATCATGTCGTCCTCACCTCCAAGGATGCCAACATCATCTCGCCGTAACCTGGCCTCAACACTCTCAGAACGTGCCCCTCTCTCTACGGTCCCCACGTTGATGCTCCCTGAAACTGGCGAGCCAATCCTGATGGGACGATCCAGTCTTTCATGCCAGTATCAGCTAGCTGCCAACCGCATGATCTCGAGGGTGCACGTTAAGGCGACCTACAAACCGGCTCCTAACCCGTTCGACCGAGATAGGGTGGAGATACTGTGCCTAGGGTGGAATGGACTTAAACTTCACTGCCAAGGAAAGACGTATACTCTGGCCAAGGGAAAGACATTCACATCGGATATTAAGGATGCTGATATCATGATTGATGTTTCCGAAAGCCGCGTTTTGGTCCAATGGCCGCGTGGTGACAGGAAGGACGATGTGTCGACCGACTCGGAGCAAACCTGGGAGGAGACAACGCCAACACGGAAGAAGCAAACTCGCCGCAGCCTGCAAGATAGTCCAGGCGCTGAACGCCAACGCCTCGCGTCTCCTGTCTCCCCATCTCCCGCTGTAAAGTCCATGATCCCTCCGTCGTCGCCACTATTCACTCCAACTCGCTCTCGAAACGCGGTCGTCGTGTATGAAGATGAAGCTTCGCCTGTTCGCCACCTTCACTCTGATGATGCATTGAAGCCGTCCTCTAGTGTAGCATCTCTTTTGCAGAGCTCGCAGTCCAGTGATCTAAGTGACCTGAGTAAGCCTGACGACTTGTCAGACCATGACGAGGAGAACGACCCTATTATTCATTCTTTCGGGCCTTTTGGCGATAACCTGCTTCCTCGCATGGCCTCGTTTTCTGCTGATGAATCTCCACTTCGGCCCACTCGTCCCCGTGCTCATCTCCAGCCTACATCTCCAAGACAACCTTCAAAGCCAGTGGAACCTTCCGAAGAGGAGAAGAAGCCAGCAGTCATCAATGAGGACGCGGAGAAGGTCCAAAACCACGCCGTCAATCAACTGGCTTTCTCACGTCTGTCATCCACGCCTTTTTCTACCATCCTTGACAACCTTCCCTCTTCCCTCTGGAAGGCAGACAACCACTCACGCCACGGGCCCTCAAGAGAAGAGATTCGGGCAATCCTGGACTCCACAAAGTGTATCGGCAAGGTTGCGCGTGAAGGCAAGGATGCTGCTGGAAAGCCACTTGAAGCCGAATACTATTACATTCCTGACTTCGATGACGACGTAATGCGTCGTGAAGCTGTTGTCACAGACCTGCGGAAGCCCGGCCTTAGAAACTGTCGAAAGCAACATAAGGTTTGTCATTCATATTCTGACTATTCTGACTCGGCCATGACTGAACTAACTTGAGCAGCAATATTTTTGGCGGAAACCGAAATAAATATGAAACAAGTCAACTAATACCCCGAAATATGATTCTATTCTCAGTATATACTTACCTTTTTGGTTTTTTTTTACCATTTCCTCTGTGTTCCTTTTTCGTGGACTGCATAGCGTGGCGTGGCATACCCAGTCTGACTTTTATCACGTTTTTGAATGAAGGTGTATGATGTATGGAGGTCTAGGTTGCTCTCTCGTTCACTTGTTACTTTGCTGCCAGAGATGCTTCTGTTTTGTGCGATGCTGGGCTTATGAACTTGTCTGTATAAATATCTGTCCAACGCCATCAATGACTGATGGCTACGCCTGGCGATGCTTCGTGGGTGTATTTTACCATTTTGGACACTTATGATCTGTATGTTACCTTCTATGGAATAAAAGTGTTTAGAGTGAATACGTTCGTTATCTGTCATGTTCTGCTTGGTTTTAGAGAAGCGTCTACTGTGAATTTACAAATGGGGAAGACTTAGTAGCGAGGAATCAAGTGAGTGACAAACCGAGGATGAAAGTGGAAAGGCATAATTAGGGCTGCTGGTGTATAAGATTATATGATCAAGCTATTATGCCCACAAGACTGGGTCCTTCAGGTACATGTAAATCGCGGGAAGTAAACAGCGGGCGAGTTCGTTTTATTTATTTTCCCCCTCAATTATATAGAGAGGAGAGGGGTCAGGCGCTGGCTAGCTCAAGTAGAAGGCATACAGCTATTAGCCAAAAAGCTTTTGTTGAGGATATCAAATATGGGTTTATCTAGACGCCGCCGCTCTGCTTGACTGGCAGCTACCCGCCTACTTAGATCGTACCTACAGTACCCTCGGGTTGGAGGCTGAAGTAGTTAAACCCTACACGGGTTTGACTTGGAGCAGATATTAGGTTCCCCACGGCTAGAGACATCCAGAGCTGACCATGGTGTTGGAACCACAGCCACGTCGTTATAGACGGAACAGATGTGGTATATTATGACTAAGAGGAAGCACGTAGGTATTAGAGGCCCGCATATGTGCGCCGCCAGGGAAATGTTCGGGAAAGGATGGGATGTTGGTAGCAACTCAAACGACCATATGGGGTTATCATCGCTCTAGGCCTCAATAAAGTGGCGCCAGCTGAACAGGGCTATAGACGGGCTGAGTGATACAGAGAAACTTGTTAGCCATGGATGTTGAAAGAAGGGAACATAATGTCTGTAACCTTTCAGCTCCAGCGCTAGAATTGCAGTATACCTTAGGGAGAAAGAAGTAAGCGGCCACGGCAGCGAGTTACCACAAATACTGCAGAGAAGACCGAGAGCTTGTCCATGTCCATGATTATTATCCTGTCACCATAGCTGTCATCATCAGCGCCAGCTAGGACATATGCTTCATGCCATCAGAAACTTTTTGGCCGACAGCACCGATTCTGCACGAAGCTCATGTGGCCGTCCTGAGTGCGCTTAGCGGGCAGGTTGATGATGGTCAAGGTTTACGGGCTTGGAAAGCGAGCCTCCAAACAGATGGAGCTCTTAAACTGTTGAAACAATAGAGGCTTCGGTCAAGGACAATGATACTTTGGCGTGCTTTTCGACTGTTGCGGAGATCCTTCGCTGCTTCCTCTCCATCCCTTGAACTCAACAGACTTCGGACTGCAGCCAAATTTGTGTCAATATGCCAGGACCAAAGGCTTGTGGTTTCCTCATCGTCTAGTAGCCTAAAGTGCTGATTGCGAGTGGTTTATAGCCTTCGTTTTGATTTCGACGCGTTAGCGCATGGCTTGGGCTAGGAGCCGATGTAGGCGGGTGGATCACAGTCAGGAATCTTCAATAGGATTGCTAGATGAGCTATAGTGTTTGGAATATTGATTCAGAAGCATCCAGGTCACAGTTCTTCCAAGGGATGCCAGAGTGATTGGAATAGTGTTCGGAGTACAGAGAGAGAGAGTGAGTGAAGGAGATGGAGATAAGTGACGGAGATTGGCTAGCACGGCGATGCACTCGCCGCCTTCGCCCTCGCCCGCAATTCTCCCCACGGCTTTTCAATCGTGCAACATCCCTTGACTTGACCGCACTACCTGTTTCAGGCAGACCCAGAAGTGGCGCCTTCCTTGTCTTTGGATTTTCCCCAATGTGGCGTTCAAGTCACTCCCACGCTCTCCGTTCCGATTTCTTAAAACCACTACACAATAGCTGAATTCATCACCGCGGGGATTGCTACGCTACAACCGGGCGGCAAGAGGATGGATCGGCAGAGAAAGCGTGAGCTTGGCCGATGCACTTTGGATGATATTGGTATCTGTGTCCTGACAGAGGTTTACTACAGGGGAAATACGCCGTCTGAATGAGCGAGCCTGGGCTGGTGAGAGTGGTACTGTTCCCTAAATCCTTCCTTCCCCTCACCCCGCTCTTCATCTAACCGTCGACATCTGTATAGATGTATTTCCCGTGAGCAAATCGCTCGATTCGTCGCTGAAGAAGAATACGGCTTTTATCAAACGCCTTCGCACTGGTATCAATGCAGCTGCCCAGCAGACGTTGCTAACTGACATCCGCACGTTGTCGCTTCACAAATACCTTTCGGAGATCATATCAGCATGCTACGAGGGACTCTGTAAACTCAAATCGCCCGGAGAGATTACTGCTGGTGTTGAGATCACCAGTGCCCTGCATCAGCGATTCGGTCCGGCGGAGTTCACCCGACAGATCGGATGGCTGCTGGGACGGGGCCTGAGCTCACCGGATAAAAGTCAGTTGAAAAATCTTAGCCAGGAACTTCGTGAGCGCGAGGAAAAGGAAAGGTTGTCTCGCCACCGAGTGTTGCTTAAGGTTGTGACGGAGTTGTGGCTGGTCGGCGTGTTGAGGACTCTTGACGACGTTGAAAGACCGGAAGATGTGGGGTCTAAGGGAAAAGATGGCGCGGGATTAGGCAATAAAGTGGCCGATGGGGTGTCGAGGAATAGAAATCCGGCGGGTGATAAGGAGTCAGAACCGTTCCCGTTGGAGGTCTTGAAGGATCTTCTTGGCCATGATCGCGACCATTCCAATCTGCCGCTGGCTTTATTGTTCGCGAAGAGCTTCAGCTGGGATGTTCTTGGCGTGAAGGCCGCTGAAGAGGGAAGGAAGACTGTTGAGGCTGACGGGGCGACAGCTACGCCTGCTGAGACTCAGAACGGTAACGAGGCAATGGCCGAAGATGACACACCGCTTACCCCGGAGAAGGTCCAGGTTCGGTTCAAAAGTATTCTAAACCGATACCTGGAAGATGTTAAGGCACATGTCATGCGCGACCAAAAAGCGCTCACTGCACAGAGCAGGCGCAATGCGGAAGCCTACGTAAAGAGTGGTGAAATTTTCGAAGATCGGCAGGCAAATTTTGAAAGGCAGACCAAGTCGCTGGAGAAGTTGGTTGCGAATACGCAAATTCTCTGTGAGATCTTGGGAGTAGAGATGCCTGCCTTGGCTACCCAGGAAGCTTCAGATCCGGCAGCAAGCGGTGGTATTGGTCTTGTGAAGACCTCGGAGTACCTCCGGGGCCAAGGAGAAGGGCCTGGAATCTGGGAGGACGAAGAGGAGAGACGCTTTTACGAGAATCTTGTTGACTTAAAAGGCAAAGTCCCGGCTGTTCTGCTGGATGATGGAAAGAAGAAGAAAACCGAAACCGGCGAACCAACCAAGAAGAAGGATAGTGAAGCTGGCCACGAGTCTAGTGAGAAAGCCGAGCCTCAGAGCCAGATTTCGGAGGAAAGGACTACCGAAGCTGATGATCAGTCTATGGCGATTGCAAGCAAGACTGTTGGAGCCCAGGTAGATGCACTTTTGGCCAAGCTTCCTGAGCTGCAAACAAAAGAACAAGTTGACCAGATGGCACTGGATTTCTGTTTTCTCAATTCCAAAGCCTCTAGGAATAGACTTGTGAAAGCTATCTCTGATATCCCGAAAGGACGCATCGACCTCTTGCCACTGTACTCGCGTCTCGTCGCAACCCTTGGGCAATATATGCCAGACATTCCTCAGGGATTGACGGCGTATCTTGACGAAGAGTTTCGCAGTCTTCAGCGCAGAAAGTCCAAGGAGTTTCTTGGTCAAGTGCGAATGAGCAACATCCGCTACCTCGCGGAATTAACTAAATTTGGAGTGGTTCCGGAGCATATCATATTCCACTGCTTCAAAGTCTCCCTGGATGACTTTTCCCGCATGAACATTGAGATCATTGGCCACCTGCTGGAGAATTGCGGGCGATACTTGCTTCGGAACCCGGATACGTCCCCACGAATGGCATCCTTTCTGGAGACGCTTGGAAGAAAGAAGACAGTGCAACATCTGGGTCCGCAAGAACGCATGATCATCGAGAATGCTGTCTACTATGTCGACCCACCCCAGCGGCCTGCCATTCAACAAAAGGAGCGGACGCCCATGGAGTCTTACATTCGGAAACTCATTTATCTGGATATGAACAAGCGGAACTATACCAAGATTCTAAAGTCAGTTCGGAAGCTCCATTGGGAGGAAGCGGAAGTGGTCCATATCCTGGAACGTGTTTTCAGCAAGCCGGCTAAGGTCAAATATGGCAATAT